>VXAV01003604.1:16624-40777 GCA_013399715.1 Alectura lathami
TTTACATCTGAAAGCACCCTGAGGTGGTAGAGCTGTTGCGGATAGCCAGGGAAGGGGTTTTCGGCATACTACTCCCACCACTTTCCCTGCAGCAGCCTCTTCGCCTTCAGGCACTGCAGATCGATCCTACACCCTTGCCCCTGGCCTGCAGGCTCCACGCTTTCAGAGAAGGCAAGAACAAATGCAAGTAACTGTTGGCTTGTGTCACGCAGGGCTGTCATGGTAATAAACACACACAGCTTCTCCTCCAGGAATTCCTAATCCTCCCTGTGTGGCTCTAGTCCTGTGGATAATATCATTACAGGACTAAACAAATAAACAGTCCATCCGAACCGAGCAGGAGGCACTGGGGACTACAGTTCCTCTCTGCAAAGATGATACAAGTAAATTTACACTCACGACTTGGAGAGGGTCCAGTGGCTATGAATAGCTGCTCAGTTTTGCAGCCCTGGCTCTGGGCTGGGAAATGGTGCTGACCCTCCTGCTCTGTATTTGCTGCAATCAATGTGAGCTATTCAGGGCTGTGTTTTCCTTACTATCCTCTGCTGGGAACATCAAGGACCACTAACACTTTTATGAACCCTGGCTCGGGGAAGACGCTTTTACTACAAAGTTAGAGAATTAAGCCCAGTGACATGAATGAGAGGTTAACGTGCTTCTGCCAACCAGAAGTCGGACTTTCTAATGCGATTTCCTGTTGTTCCGGCTGCTGCCTCGTATTTGATAAACTCTCTCACGTGCTGGGATACAGCCACATTTCTTCCTCCTCCTTTAGGAAATGATATATATAAAAAAGGCGAATTCAGTTGCAATCAAGATCCAACATGACCAAGACATTTTAATAGCACTCCATAAATTCTGGTCTCGAGTTGCAATAAATAACTTCAACGACATATTGGGAACATTATAATTTACCAAAAAATTATAAAAACTACATATATCAAATGAATATGTATGAATATGGCTCCATGACACGAAAATTCCAAATCCCTGGACACTTAACCTGCCCCCCCCCCCCACGTATATTTATAAATCATATTTTAATGTAGTTGGTTTTCTTTGTCTTCCTTACCCCCTTTTTTTCTTTTTTTTTGGTAGATTTAAGTGTTCTAAACTGCTATGCCTTTAGGAATAGAGATGTTTTACTCCTTCTCAGACAAAGAGAGGAATAAATTCTTTTATTATCTGAGACAAATAATTTTTCTTTTTCTTTTTTTTTTCCTTTTTGTGTAAAATTCTTCTAAAATCTGCCTTTTACAATCACAAATGCTGGAAATCTTTAGATCAAATAAAATCTTTCCCTTTTTTGTACAAAGAGGTAGATAATTAACAAAAGTATGTGAAGGGGAGAGTAGTCATTGAAGAGAAAAAGTACTGCAGAAGAAGCGAGACAAATCTCACCAACTTACTGCAGATAGACCAAGTTATAAATTTCTGAACCACGCCAGGCAGGAATGTGTCTTACATAATCCAGATGAGTTTTGAGGACAGGAAGAGTCCTAGGACTAATTTTGATCTTGCCAAATTAAATACACTGGTTGCCAATCCTACGATCACTTAATTAACTTGGTTTAATGTCAAAGAACAACAGCTACCTGGCTCTGGATCTGCCTTGGCCACTTTAGCCCTGCGAGGTCTTGGTGACCTGCAGAAGATGAGGAGCAGCTCAAGATGGGCTGAGGTGCTTGAGCATGGCAGGATCCCCCTGGCATTTGCAGAGTTACACCACTCATACCCCATAGCAGTCATGTTGAGACCACCAGAAGCACCCTGGTTTTATTTACCAGGCCCTTTATGTTTGTTTTGTTTTCATGGTGCTGTGCCAGTGGGTTAAAGGAGTATGCATTTTTAATTAAGTCAGATTTCTTTCCTGTGTCTGCAGGCCTTGTTGTAGCCAGAATGAATACCAGGCTGGGAGACGGAGCAACTCCAGGGCACTCCTGTGTCAGCGGGTCACTGTGGAGAGCAGCCTGGAGCAGTGGCCAAAGGAACGGGGTAGTCTTTAGGAGGCTGGACTCTTGGCCTTGCCTGCGTGAAATTCCCACTCATCCTCATAGTAGTTCTGCTGCAGGACCTTATCAATAACAATGCAGCAACTCCTACAGCACTGGGCTCTTTCAGATTATTATTGACATTGGCTTAGACACGCTACTATAGTCTTCTGGGCAGGAACTTCATATATGGCTACATCCTCCTTGGGAGGTGCTTTTGGGAGAGTTGTAAGTGCTGCTCAGGACATGCAGAATGTGCTTGGCTCCTTGCTGGTGACAACCAAAGGTCTGCGAGCAACTGGTCAGTTTGGTGACTGATTGCTGAAGGTGCATTTTGTTGAGCCTCCCACCCTGAGGAGGAGTGGGAAGAAGTTCCCAGGGTTTCTGAGCAACAGAACAGCCCTGTTCTGTGCCTTGTGTGGTGGAGCAGGAAGGAGCCGCTGAACCCTTCTCCCAGATTCTTTTCCAGGGAGCTGGCATCTGCCTCTTATTCCTCACCTACCAGCCAAACTCTCTTACTCCTTGTTTGATTTTACTCCTCCCTGAAGCCATCTTGGCCACTGATGCATGAGGTACTACCCCCTCACTATTGTTATGCTGTGGTCTGTGGAAGAGGGATCAATCCTCCTCTGGCACACCAGCTCCAGGCATTTTCTTCCAGTGACTGAACAGGGAAGAGAGAACAGACAGCACTCAGCTAACTCTTCCCAGAAGTGAGATGCAGGCTCAAAAACTACTTTCCCCACCACAGCTATACTGGATACTGGGAAAAATGGTCTCCTGATAAGCTTCTTGGTAATCCCACCTCTTGTTAGAGGCAGTGGTGGACAGGAATGGGCTGAGGTGCACATATGCTGAGGAGGGAGCACTCTTTATTTTCTTGGAAACTCCTGAAGATAGGACCAAAAGTTACTTTTCATTGTCCAGGGACATAACTCATCCATTAAAACCATGGGGTTAACAGTTCAGTCCCCAGGAGAGGAGAGCTCAAAGAAGAAATCAGATTTATTCCCTTAATAAGATGAGTTCAGAGTACAGGGATATTTTCTTAGCAGGGTTTCTTGCAACAATCAAACCACACGGAAGATTTTTAGATCCACCTTTCCTTCCCCAAGCTGTGCAAGTTCCTAATGTTAGTCTAGGACTTCTTACCGAGGAGCTTATGAGCACAGAAAAGCTACCACTGCATGGGAGAGCCTGCAGTTCTCCATTCGCCAAGCACAATGCAGGCTGACAGCAGTTGAATGAGTGAAGCTGCCAAAGAGTTACTGGCTCCCATCGCGCTTTTCCATTAATAAAACCCACCATGGAGCGATTGGCGTTGGCCTCTTTTCCATTGTCATAAAGCTCGAATCAAAGAACGTGACTGCTTTTATTGGCAAAACTTTTGCTCCAAGAGTGACGTCGAAATGCAGGAGGCAGCTGAGGGCTCAGCGGCAGCTCGGCGCGGAGTGGGCTTTCTGGGTGAAAGGAGCCTTCTGTCAATGCCCCTCCCGAGACACTTAGGTTTAAGGAAATGTTTGTACTGCTCTAGAAAAAGAGTTGGCTGGCTGTTTTTCTTTTGTGCTTAGGCACTCTGAAAGGAATTCCTGTGGGCACAATTATCTCACATATGGCAAGTCAGAAACAAAACAAAACAAAACAAAAAAAGGCCAAAGGGGAAAAAAAAAGAGAGAGAGAAAAAAGAAAAAAAAAAAATCAAAGGTCACTTGGATGCTTTGGCCCAGCACAGGAAAGGGGAAAATCCACCTTGGAGGATACAACTTGCTCCAGGAGAGCTGGAAACCTGTGATCAAAGGAACAGGAAGCCGAGAACAAGCAGTGGCCCAGTTAAAACCACTGGAAGAAATCCCAGCCTCTGCAAACCGTAGGAACAGGGCACCAGAGGTGCAGATGAAACAGAAAGTGTATGCATGTGGTGAGCTTCATGGGATTGTGCCTCCTGCATCCAGCGGCTTATAAACCTGGCCTTATTTGCACTACTGCCTTCGCTGTTCACTGCTGTTTAATGGGATCTACCTGCATCTCGGATGGTGCTGTTCAAAACAGCACTTGGCCTTTGCAGCTTCTCTGTGGCAGAGGTCAGAGTAAATTCAACTGTGTTCACAGATGGGGAAATGAGGCTTCACCCCAGCCAAAAGGCCAGTCACAGGCAAGAAGACAACCTTCAGACTCTGCTCAGCCTCCCCAGGTAGGAGGTAAGGTAGAGTCCAGGGGAGGTGTCACTTCAGCTGGATTACCCATGCCGGGCAGCAGCAGCAGCCAGCAAGGTACAGTCCTTCTTTTTTTTTTTTTTTTCTATGAAGAAGCTGCTGCTTCTCTGAAATTCAAAGATCCCAATGTCTGGAGAACAAACTATTTAATTAATTTATTTTTTTTTCCCTAAAAATTACTTTTTAACCTTAAAAAAAAAAGTAATGTTGTGATTAATTAATCATATATAAGGTAATAACTAGATTGATTAGATACTGTCACTAACACTTGTGTTAATTCTGCAGGATGTCTTAGCTACTTCACTGCGTCTATCTTGCTGCAAGAATGCAAGCCTCCTCCTACATTTGAATTCAAATTTGCTTCATGTCCAAGCTTTTGGAACACCTGCCCACACTGAAGCATTCGTGCAGACTCCACAACTGGGAAAGACAAGAGGAAACCCCGAGCTTCCAGAGCCCATCTCTGTCAACCTCCATGTTATACCATCAGGCTTTTTTTCTAGCGGCACGGCATCCTGACCGTGTGCCCCTGTGCACCATGAGACTGGCATCAACATGTGCATGAGTGAGGGACCAGGTCTGAGCTTGTTTCCTGGTCGGTGTTTGCAGAGCAGGTACGGATGGAGCACTTGAACCAGAGCATCACAGGATGCATAACTCTTGCTGGGACTCGTGATTTCAATAGGATCACACCACAGACAGGGTGGCATAAGTCCAGCAGCAGGGAATCGTGGTGTATCATCAACCTTTTTCCATATCAGCTCTGCAAAGGGCATTGTGGCTTGTTTGAGTTCCTGCTCTGAGCAGTAGGAGATGGATCAGACCACCAGCTTCTAAAGCTTCCATCAGAGCTTATTAGATGTGGTTGGTGGGGTACCTAGCATCTGGCAGACTATCAGTTTCTCTCTCATTTTTTCTTCCCTGAGTGACAGCAAGGGCAAATCAATAGGTATGGCAGATACTTTGGTTATCTGCACTTTATTTTTAATTGTTTACTTTGTTCTTTTCATTATAAGGAAAAGGAAATTATGGCTGTTTATACTCAGAGAAAATATGAGGCAAACTGCTGAGCCACCTGCTACTTGGTTTGTGTTAACAAACAAAAAAAAAAAAAAAAAAAAGGAAAAAAACCCTAGCGTGTGCATTGTAAGTCCAGGTGCCAAGGGATGACCCAGAGCATATGTCAGTGCAGGGTCCCCATTTTCCCCGCCCCCCCTGCCTTTAGGGCTCTGCTTGCACTGCGATGTGTGTGGAGAGACAAGCCCAGCCTGCCCGCACTGCCTGCCAGCTCTGACCACTGGCCTGCTGGCAGACCGGGTCTCGTTCAGCCGTGCCAAGCGCCATTAGGCCACAAATCAGCTTTGACCTAACTCCGTAAACTCTGGGATGAGCATAGCCAACCTTCAGCCATTGGGCCTTGTGCTGAGATAAATCCAGACAGCACACTTAATTTTCTGAACCTGTCTGTGGTCTGGTAGTGAGGGCATTCTTGTTTTTCTTTGATCCATTTTTTGGAGAAGCAGTATCTTATATCTCTGATCTCCTTTGTAAAGACCAGCAAGGATAAGTTCTTTACTTTTAGTAATGACTATCTGATTATCTTTATTACAATCAATTATTTTTGTACTACAAGAAAAAAAAAAAAGCATCTGTGAAGAATTAAGCTGCTCATATGGAGTATAAATAATGAAGGTTGTGCAGAGAATGTCTACAGACTGATTTGTCTTTCTGAGCTACAACAGGAAGCAAATGGGTTTGCATCAGAGCCTGTCCGCTATGATCACTATGTGTGCACATCCACCAGCTACATCGTATATGGGCACAATGGAAAGCCGAATTTGCCTGATGCTTCTGTAGCTTTGATCTCATTCTGAATACAATTTCCCTGGCTTTCAAGAGCAGCCTCCCAGAAATCATAAGGTTGTGTCCTGCATTCAACTACTACTACCTTGTTTTTCTGGCGCAGGGCTAACTTAAAAATGAGATTACTTAATTGAAGAAAACATCTCCTGGCATGTTGCAAATCAACATTTGAACCAAATCTTCTACTTTCGCGTAAGGAGATGATGAGTGCCCTCTCCTCTGTTGATCCAAGTGGAGCTCAATTAATCCATTTTAACGACTGGGGCATTTGACTGGTAAAACATAATGTAGCACAGTGTGAAACAGCTGTCCCTCAGTTTAGACAGTTTTGCCCGGTAAGATTGCTTTGACAATATTGCAGGGGGTCTTGCATAGCTCCTTCAGATAGGTTCCGGCCCCACAGACAGAGTGACAGGTCCATACGCACACTGAGGCTGGTTTAGGCCACATTGGCTTTTATAAATCCTATGACTGACTGTTACCAAGTATATGGCATACTCAATGTATGTCTATGCTAACTTCAGCGCTTTCTAAGCACGGCATACATATCTGTATACATACATACAGAGGGAGCCAAAAAAAGTATACACATTTTAATAAAGGAAAATGCTGCATTGAAATTGTAATACTTGGTATACGTGATAACAGGAGATGAATACAAGTCCTGTTTGACTTCAGCAATTACAAGAGGTGCTCAGAGTTGTTACCAGCACTGTCCAGACACTTCTGATTACAGCCACTTCCTTCAGCTGCCCTGTGCCAAGGTGACACCAGCATTCATCTGATCAACGCCATCTTTTGAGCGAACGTCACGCTGCACATTGCTGTCGTAATTCAATGCAACTTTGGAAAGTAATACATAGGTAACATCTCTTAAAATGTGTATACAGTTTTTTCGGCATGCCCAGTATATATTTGTGTTAATCTGTGTGCATGCGGGTATGTTTGCTAGAATTTCTTTGCAATAACATTTAGAAATTTCAAAGTCAGAAATTTTGAAATCAGACGTCTCAATAGTGCTACTAGTGCTAGAGTTTATTCTCTCTGGAGTCATGGCTGGCGAGTTAGCAATCTGCCACTCTGAACTGTAGAGCCACAGAAGCATGTCACAATTTGGAAAGTATCTGGAGGTGATAGCAACTGGGTCACCGAAGAGGCAGTCCTGAGTCCCAACACATCCCTGCCACAGAGCAGTACGCCGCCTTTCTTTGAGCACTTTTCTGCTCCCATGCCCTGTTCCTGTTTTTCTGTAGGTCACTCCAAGGTGTTCTGGAGTCTGAACGGCCTTCCTGTCTTTAGGAGGATGTCTTTGAAGGATCCTGGCTCTAATTTTTCCACTACTCAACCATGCTTTATATCATATGACACCTGACAATACATATGATAGTTTCAGCACACACATCTTGTGTTTCCTTCTGTTAACTGTGAAATACAGACATCAGACTTTTTCACTGTAAAGTCCCTCCTGTTTGTGAAAATAAACTGATCTTGTGAGGACTTCATGGAGTGTTATATACGGTTTGCTCTTAGCTCCACAAATGAGTCTAATCAAAATTATTATGCACCTCAACACATTTTGCATGTAAAAGCTTTGCAAAGGTGGGGTCAGAAGTCATATCCAGGAGGCAACACTGGGCATCAGAACAGGTCATGATTGGCAACAATTTCCATTGGTGAGACTATGTATGGACTACTATGGACATACAGATTTAGGCATCAGCACAAATGATTTCAAAGTCAGTTTCTGACACATATTTAGTAAGGGCTATATGAAGTATATAGGGCCTTTCATCTTCTGTCACAGAGTGCTGGATTTTGGTTATTTATGTTCAGAAGTGATTATTAACTTCACCTGTAGGTATTATAATGTTTATTTTTTTTTTACAGAGGTGTTCTTCCTACCAGCTTTTGTGCACATGGGAACTATTATGCACACACGTGTACACAAGCATGCACACGTGTACACAAATCATTCAGACTTCAGCCAGATGTCAGCAGATACAGGCTGAAGAATGTATTTTGTTGAATTCCGAGCAAATCAAAAAAGAAGAGGAGGGATGTTTTGTATTGAAATTCCTTTAATCCTTTCATACAGCATTACCAGTAAAAAAAAAAAAAAAAAAAAAGGCATAACTCCTATGTACTAAATGAATAAAACAGCTTCAGAAATATTCAGATATCAAGATGGGTGCAAGATGGAAGGAATACAAACACTGTTCACAGTACAAAGTGGTACAGGTTTTGTCTATAACTGCATTTTCTATTTTTCCTTTCTAAACTTTACACTAGATGATTAATTTCCTCAAGCATAGTTTATGTTGATAATCCCATACCATTTTGCAGCTTAAGTTTAGAGCGAACTTTACTGACAGCAACATTAAAATGTTTTACTCTGTGAACTCATCAAATATAGTACTTGCTTTACCTGTGCACAGAACATGATTTATAAAATTTCCTCTTTCAGACTCCATAAATCACATCTGTGGAACATCAAACCACATCCAACTGTAAGTTCATTTACTGAACTGTCTTTAGTTTTCTTGGTGCGTGAACAATTGTTTATATTGACCAAGCTAATGTCTCTGTAAGTACTTGGTACTTAACTGATATACAGCATGAATTGATCATTCTCTAGGAAGCTATAACGAAGAAAGCAACAACAACAAAAAAACCCCAAATTGTCTGGACTTGTTGTACAAACCTGAAGAGGAAACTAACTAGACGTAATGTAATTGCTTTTGTTTTAAAATTTCCTGAAATACTTCAGCCCGTCTTCAGGAATCTGTACTTACACACATTGACACAGGATCTGCTAAGGTGTACCATATATATGTATACATATATATTTTTCCCCTTTGGGGAACTGATAATTGAGAATCTGACATTTCAGAGAAAGCTAAAATCTTACATGAGGCTTTGGTTGGCTGAAAAATTCTTTAAACAAAGAAGTTGTGCTTCTCTCTAAATTCTGTACAGGTCATATGGTCGCAGGGATTTTTAAATGTCTAGAGCAAACTACAATGACACTGAGGCAAAATGCTGAAGACCAGCTGGACCAAGAACTGTTTCACAGGTGGCATGCTTCATTGGCAAATCCATAGCAGGAACAATCCTGGTGAAGTGGCAATGAAGACCCAGTGGCCTTGTGAAGTGTCTCTAGTGAGGGTTGTTCATGGAGGTTCAGATGCAGCTTCTGGCTCAGGAGAGCCCCAGGATGCTGGCTGCCAGAAGGTGGAGGATGCCAGAGGAGGACGGCTTTATCCTTGTCCTGCTGTTCACACTCCTTTCGTCAGTATTTTCCTCCTGTTGGCTCCTGAAGTACTGCAGTTCTCATATTCATATATATAAGCAGAATAATGTTCTGGACGTTTTCCCTCCTATTCATAGCTGTGTAACATTTCTGTGGTAACCAGTGAAATAATTTGCAAAGAAAAGTTTTTTTAGGAGAATATGTATTTGTAGCTGTTTCTAATGTAGTACGTGTTTGATATTTCTCCTCTGTATGTTTTCTTGTAATTTATTCCTGTTTGTTTCTTAATTTGCTGCTTTGGTGTTGAGTAATCTGATTCCTCTGCGTATCACTTGTGCCTGTGTTGCTGAACTTCCCATCTTCCCTCTGCCAGGCCTTGCTTTGTGGTATTTGGCCACTCTGCATTCACTGATGCCTCCACTTCCCAAAGTTGGCTCCACTCCTGCTTAGTAACAATCCCCAAGGGCTGTGAGGCTGGGTTGTGTAGACTTCCAAATTTATCTTTGCAATGATGACAGCCCAAAACACAAAAGCAAGAGAGAATTGCATGTTCCACTGACCCCACAACAACTCCTAGCAAGTGGTTGTGAGTCACATGCTTGGAAATTGTTGGGCTGTTGCATGGTGTCATGGTCTCACCATTGGACCACAAAAAAAAAAAAGAATGTCAAGTACCATCCTTGTTCTTTTACCTCTGCTGATTTTGTAATGTGGGAACAGCGTTTGTCTTGCTCTCTGTGATTACTTTTGGAGATTTATTAGTAAATTACGAACTGAAAAATACTAATTTATGATAAAACCCTTCTATATTTGAGACTCCAGATGCTTCTGCCAATAAAGACATTTTTATTTCCTAGCTGTGCCAAAAGCAAAATAATACAATGACTTTGAGAATCCTCTAATTACAGATACATTTTTTCTGGTGTTTTTTTTTTTTTTGTGTGTGGTATATACTGCTAATTTTAAGAGATAACAGTAATTTTGAAATATAATTCTTACTTTAGTTTGATTAACCAAAACCAGCTACTCACTGCAATATGCTGACTTGCAAGGCACAAACCTGGCAGATGCGTGTAGTTCCTATGCAGCCAATCCATTATTGTCAATCAGAGTCATGATGGTATAAGCAGCAGAAGAAAATGTTTTCTTATACTGTTTTCTGCTTCAGTAAAATATTGTAACTCCATCTGTCTCTCTACCTATGTTTTTCAATATAGCCCTTTTATTTTCTCGGGCTTTACTGAATTAAGAGTAATACTCGCTGTATTCCACTTCACCTCCATGTTCTGTGTACTTTTTTTTTGCGTTTCCAGATCTGACACACGGAAAGGAACTGAATATTCCATCAGCAACTGTTGGCTTTCTGCAATGTCCTGAGACTCCCTTAATGTCTGAATTGGGATCTAGATCTTTCATTCTTTTGCTGGACACAGGCTGATCTTTGCAAAAGTACTATTAGGCTTAATTTCTGCCCAAAGTGTTCTGCACTGTTATCTGAAGTTTGTAGTTATCCCGCTCTTGTTTCTTCCACAGTCTTTTGCCATTCATCCTGACCAGTTACCTTTAACTCATAGACCAAAGGTGTCAATACCACCCAGCTGGCTATTGCTTTCTCATCTAATAGGCAAAATGGATCTCATGCTCTCCAGCCTCATCTGTATTTCAAGGGTGGAGTTCCAAGCCCAATTTCAGTGATTACAAGATTGACCAAGACAAGTTCTGGGGTCCTTTGTTTGTGCTTCAGTAATGTTTTGCATGAGGTTCTTTCTATACAAAGCATTAGCTGCAGGGAAAATAACAGACTTCACATTCGTGAAACAAAAAGACACTTGTCTGGTTGTTTAGATGAGCATATGTAAAAGGTTAGAAACAACAACAAACTACACCTGTGGCAACATGCTACAGAGCAGATGGGTACCCAGTCGCAGTTTTAGAAGCAATGGCACGTGTTACTGCTAAAGGTCTGCAATCTGAAGACAAAGGTTCCTTTCTAATTTTGCCAGGTTCTTCCATTTCTCGAGTTGTTGCTAAAAGACCCATCTATTACAGCACGAGAAGCTGAAGCAAATACACTGCTTGCACCAATGTACAGAAAAGCTGCACACTGTAACTTGGAGATGTCCGCTTTTTAGCTAGACATGCTCCACTGTATTCTCAAAGTAAACAGTAAAATTAACAGTCCTTCAGAGTTACACCTGAGTAAAGAGAGAGGTCTAGTCCATCACTCATTGGCCACAGCAAGCTGTTACACCAGAGCTGTGGCAGCCCCTGACCTGAGCGCTGCCAAGTTAAACTGTTATATACCTGCTCCTGTAAACAGCTGGCCCATGTGATTCAGTAAGTGAGGCTGGAGACCTTGGTGCCCAACAGGAAACTCTCAGCTCGCCGGGATGTTGGCATTGCCTTATCAGATATTGGTCTGCATAATGGTTTTATTTTAACACAAGTCATGAACACGATAATCATTAACGTTTCTCTGCTCAGAATACTCTGACAGTCTTGCTTATGTATGGTGTATTTACGTAAGATCAAGATGCTAATCAGTAACATCTGAGATGTAGCCAGGGATGGTTATGAGTGAGTACAGAGAAGGTGAGCAGAGAAGAAAGGGTTTTTTTTTCACATTTCTGAAATTTGGATTTCTAACATCTCCCGTCAGTTGTTCTCTGCTGTTAATTCTTGGAAGGAAGGAAGGAAGGAAGGAAGGAAGGAAGGAAGGAAGGAAGGAAGGAAGGAAGAAGGAAGGATNGAAGGAAGGAAGGAAGGAAGGAAGGAAGGAAGGAAGGAAGGCTCTGAAAAACAATAGGAAGAGGACCATCTCTGTCTCAAACTATATTGCTTGTTCACACTTCAATAGCTTCACTGCCAGACTCCATTTGGTGCATGGCAGCCTGTTGGCTTGCCACTGGGATTCTGGCATCGCCACCAAAGGTAACTGGAGGGGCTGGGGAAAAATGGAAGACCACATCTGTTTATACATTCACACGCATATTCAAACCATCTAGTTTAGTGACCAATGAGGCTTGTGACTGTATACGGAGGCAGAAAATGCTCTGGAGGAGATACACAGAGGCTGTGGTGCCTAAGCCATGCTCAAGGTGGTTGTCTGGGCTTTCTTCTCAAAGACAACAAAAGGCCATCCGGGAGGCCTGTGTACCTGGAAGCTGCAGGCAGGAAGAGAGCCTGAGCTGAGAGATGTGTGTTCCCAGTTTCCTTCCACTGCAGTCCTGACAGGGCTTCTGATAAATATCAGCTCAGCCCTGGGTCAATCTAGAAGAAATGTGATTTAAAGGTAACTTAATCAGATGTGAGGGCAATGCTTCCTTGTGAAACTCCTTCACCAGCTGTTTTTAGAAGACCTAATGGGGGGAGTCAGTCTGACCTGTGAGGCACTCAGCTAGGTGTCTCACCCGCCCAATTACACTCAGGTACCACAGCTCACCCTGTGTTCAAAGGTGCCTGTCTCTGTGGTCTTCACATGCAATACAGTCCCAAGTTTTACAGTTGCTCTAGACCTTTCCTTTGTCCTCTGCTCTGGGTCTGTTGGTCACTGAGAGCTGTTCAGGAGCCTTAGCAGGGTCCCTCATCTGCCTGACCTCTTCAGGTTGCCCACCTTTATGTAAACCCAAGCTCCCAGGTTTACAAGGGCTACCTGCTGAGCTTCACACACTGCTCTTTCCAGCTTCAATCATGTTTTGTAATTCACTTCATATTAGAAATCAATCAGCTAAGTAGGGGCTTTCGTATAATGCATTCAAGGGGCATAGTTAAGGTTGTGTGAGCATTTTGCAGCTTGGAGTCCTGGGGTTAGAAACATTCTTCTAGCACAACCATGCTATTCCTTACTGCTGTGTCCTTTCTCTTGTTTACTGTATGAGACACCATGGAGTCCATTGTCTCTAATCCTAAGAAAGCTGGAAAAAAGAGGCTTCACCATAGTGTTTTTCTCTTCCTTTCTCTGAGCTGCTTTCCTAAACTTATGAATTTAAGAATGGAATTTGTTTATTGTGGGATTCCAATAGCAAGCGGATGCACAGTGAGGAAGGCATGGGAAAAAAAATGCCTCCAGCACAACAATCTTCAGCTGTTCAATGTTTGCTTAGTACAGCTTCCACAATGTCTGAGGAGCCAAGAGAAATGAGAAACCCCCTACACAAGAGCTAGTAATCTTACATGTGACTTTTGACTGAACTTGTCTGACTAATGTGCTTTAAAGTAAAACCCTGTGCTTACCAAATCCAACTTGGAATAGTTTCTTTGGCTTCTAGTTCTCTGGCATTCAAGCACCGCTGCTTAAACATCACACCAAAGAACTGGAGTAATTCTAACTTGTGGCAGTTCCAGGCTTCCAATGACAACATGGCTTTGCATTGATTATTTTTTTTCTGAAAGAGTGTTTCTCTAAGATACATTGAGGCCAATTGCTTCTATGGATTCAATAAGCACTGCATCTCTGAACCCAGTGAAGCAGAGCTAGCTTGCCTCAGCTGATAATCTGGCACATTTATATTCATGTCTACTTTTCATGGGATTTAAAGAAACCTAGTTGCTCATGTTATGGCTGAATGCCTGTAGTTTCCAAGCCAACTGAGCACACTGCTTTGGGTCCTAAAGAACTAATTGGGGTGGCTTCAGTGTTGCTATGTGGTGGTCAAGGGCACAATGTGAGGGAGATAAACACCCACTTTGTGAGAAAATGCAATGAAATAGACAGCTATTCAGTGACTTTGAGTTTGAGCTTTTGTCGGTAGAAGAATATTTGCCCTTTAAAATCTTCACCTATAACTTTTTATTTCGAAGTTTACATCATATTGAATACGTGACTAGTCTAAAATTCTGCTGCACAGAAGTGTTTGGTCAGGGCAACAGGCCAGTTTTGTCAGTGGCATAATCAGTGGGAGAAAAGCCTTTGGCTTCAAATTAAGGAAAACACAGTCTCCCACCAGGAACTTTTAAGATACTGACCTGGCCAGTCCTGTGCACAACTCTGAGGCCAATTTTGTCTCTTTCTTGAGTGGCCCACCTCTGCCCTCACCTGCCCCCGTTCCTCTTCACAGAGCTCCTCCACATCCCCTCCCAGGCCAGGAGTGCGACTGCTTGTCCTCTGCAAAACTCTATGGAGATGGGTCTGTGGGGTCTGGGTAGGGTTGGTGGGGGCCTCAGGGTTCCCGGAGACTGCTGGGCAAGGAAAGGAGCTGTGCTAGGGTAAGAGTTTGGATATGCAGTTGTGTTTCCAGTGCCCTAGCTGACTGCTGCACCCACAATCTTTTCCCATTAAGGGCAGGTAGGGGCCTAGTAAGTAAAATCTGAGAATACACTCTAGCAGCCTTTCCAAGCCTACTTAATACTTCACAGGTCTACTAGTATCATGATACTTTGCTGATACGATTCTAACTTTTGGGAAATTATCACTGTGAAAGATTCCAGTGAAGACACTGGTCTCTGCACAAAACTGAACGGTTGTGACTGAAATCAGTGCCAGCATTTGTATACTAGTTTTGGTCTGATATATTCCAAGAAGTAGAGTAGCAACGCCATAAATCACAACTTTGGAAGTCAACATCTGGGATGCCTTTCTTAGCTGCTTTCTAGTAGCTAGATAGAAACCCAGTGAACAGTAATAGTGAGAGAGAAATTAGGAACTGTAAGAAAAGGATGAGAGAAAGAGAGAGAGAGAGGAAGGCGAAGAGAAGGGGGAAGAGAGAGAAAGCCCTTGTAGAGACAGACTAGAGAGTAACTTGTGACTGATTTTATGGAGCATATCATCCTCAATGTGATCACACAGCATGTGAGGGACAACCGGGCGATCAGGCCTAGCCAGCATGGGTTCACGAAAGGCAGATCCTGCCTGACCAACCTCATCTCCTCCTATGACCAGGTGACCTGCCTGGTGGATGAGGGAGAAGCTATGGATGTAGTCTACCTAGACTTCAGTGAAGCCTTTGACACTGTCTCCCACAGCATTCTCCTGGAGCAGCTGGCAGCCCATGGCTTGGACAGGTGCACTCTTCGATGGGTAAAAAATTGGGTGGATGGCTGGGCCCAGAGAGTGGGGGTGGATGGAGCTGAATCCAGCTGGTGACTTGTCACGAGTGGAGCTCCCCAGGGGTCAGTGTTGGGGCCAGCGATGTTTAACATCTTTATTGTTCATCTGGATGAGGGGATTGAATGCACCCCCAGCAAGTATGCAGATGACACCAAGTTGGGACAAAGTGTTGGCCTGCCTGAGGGAAGGAAGGCTCTACAGAGGGATCTGGATAGACTAGATAGATGGGCTAAGGCTAACTGCATGAGGTTCAACAAGACCAAGTGTCTGGTCCTCCACTTCAGTCACAATAAGCCCAAGCAGTGCTACAGGCCTGGGGCAGAGTGGCTGGAAAGCTGTGTGGAGAAAAAGGACTTGGCGGTAATAGCTGACAGCTGGCTCAATATGAGCCAGCAGTGTGTCCAGGTAGCCAGGAAGGCCAAAGACATCCTGGTTTGCGTCAGAAACAGTGTGGCCAGCAGGACTAGGGAGGTGATTGTCCCCCTGTACTTGGTACTGGTGAGGCCACACCGCGAGTGTTGTGTTCAGTTTTGGGCCCCTCACTACAAGAAGGACATCAGGGCCCTGGAGTGTGTCCAGAGAAAGGCACCAAAGTTGGGGAAGGGCCTGGAGCACAAGGCTTGTGGGGAGTGGCTGAGGGAACTGGGGCTGTTCAGTCTGGAGAAGAGGAGGCTCAGGGGAGACCTTAGTGCTCTCTACAGCTCCCTGAAAGGAGGCTGGAGGGAGGTGGGGGTCGGCCTCTGCTCCCAGGTAACAATGATAGGACATGAGGTAACAGCCTGAAGTTGCAGTAGGGGAGGTTCAATTCGGATGTTAGGAAAAATTCTTCTGTGAAAGAGTGGTCAGGCATTGGAACAGGCTGCCCAGGGAGGTGGTGGAGTCTCCTTCCCTGAAGGTGTTTGAGAAACATGGAGATGTGGCACTTGGGGACATGGTTTGGTGGGCATGGTGGTGTTAGGTTGATGGTTGGACTAGATGATCTTAGAGGTCTTTTCCAACATTTATGATTCTATGATTCTATTGCTTTATTCATGATGCTTACTGTGTAACCTCAGCAATATGCAAGTTATGCATCAAATTTCTAAGACAAGAACAATTAAGCATATGGAAGTCAGTGAAAAATAGGATTTGGGTTATAAAGGTAGAAACATGCCAAACTAAAATGGTTGCTTTCCTTCCTAGCAATGCTACTAGACAAGAGAAGTAAGTGATCTATTTTATCTCAGCACCAGTAAAGCTTGTTGTATTTTATTACATGGGAAATTATTTGTTTATTTGGAGAAGATGTGGGAACTATTTGAAGATCTACAAGGCAGCCAAAGGAATTAAAGGAGAAGTGTCTGGCTGGGTGGAGTTTTCTGAGAAAGCTCTTCAAGGACCGATCTTTGACTAAACTTCAGCATTTCATTAATGACAATAATAATGATTTGGTATGAAGCATGGGAATGTGCTAATGACGTTTTTTATTAACTCAGAAGAAATGGATATTCTCATAATGGTGGAAAGTTTGAATGACAGTATGACAAGAAATGGAGAATTACTACAGGGCTGAAGCAACAGAAATAGGATAACTGTCCTTAGTACAAGTTGCAGAATCTTTCAGGGTAGTGGGTATTTCATGATAAACTTTCAACTCATCAGTTTAAAAGAACAGGATTAGAGGAAAGGTGATACTGATACTTTGATACTGAAAATAATAATTAGAATGTGATAATAGTGTGGATTAAAAAAGGCATTTTCAGTAGATAAAAGAGACTGATGCCAATCTCTTGGGTGTCATTGAGGTCCCTGCAATAAAATGCGTGCACCTATGTTTCAGAAAGACGAATTAAGGGGAAGAGAGGCCAAAAAGGGCTGGCTGGGAACATCTAGGGCAGTGGAGAACTGATCTTACAATAGAAGACTATAATTGCTTGGCTTGCTTAGCTCACCAAAGCAAAGTCTGAGAGATTATCTGTTTGCTGCTTATAAATCAGCCACAAATACTGGAAGAAAAAAAAAAAAAACAAAAGCTTAAAGAAACCTTAGAGGCATTCTTGCCAGAAAGACACAAGTGCCTGAGACAGCTAGGAATAGGTTAGGCTGGGAAGTGGAGGAGATTTCAGCAGCATCAGAGGGGTGAGGTGTTGTGACAGGCTCCCAGCTGGAGCAGGAGGATGTTATACCTGCTGTTGGAGAATCTTGATCAGACCAAGCACAGAAGAAGATGATGTGCACCCCAAGACAGCCAGAGTAGTCCAGAGGAGTCCAGAGATTTTTTCTCAATTTCTGTGCTCTTAGATCTTTTTGTTCCTAGTAGCTGATGCCAACTGTTCACCTCCACACACAGGGAGCACCCCCAAGGAAGAATATTTCTTAGACAGGCTCAATCTCTTTGGTTCTTCCTGTGTGGCCTTGAACTGCTCTCTATTTAGGGCATGTGGTGGAGCACCACAATCTAGCCCAGGGCCTGTAAATGGTTTGCAAGAGGTTCCGTGAGAAAATTCTGTGTTTAAAATGTGAAATGTGTTTCAAATTTTGGATGGGCACAGAGGTCACGTGACAATGGATCTACTTCATGATTGGAAGAACATCCCTCCTAGAATTTAATTTCTTTGTAAATGCTCATATTTATGGCTTTAACCATAGGGTTAAAGGCTTTAACCAGAGGATATTCTGACCTATAGTCTTCAAATTTGCTGCTTCCACAAATATTCTTGCTAGCAAAATTGTTCTCTTCTCTTGAAGAAAAAAAGGTTTGAAAGCAGCATGAAATAAATATATTTTTTGTGTTGAGCTGACTAGTCCTAGAAAAAAGCTCAAGGAATACACAGCTTCTGGAGGGACACATGAAACAGAGTACTAGACAACCAGGAGGAGCAAGAAGAGGGACAGAGAGAAACAAATGGCATGAGAGAGCCTGAGGCATGTCTGGGGTGGGCTTTGAAAACAAAAAGGACAAATGTGAGTTGAATTGGGACCCAGGGAGGTTGTCTGAGGATAACAACAAATGTTGATTCCTGACACTGGTGAAGGAGTTTCCTGTGCAGCCTGGAGTGGCCATGGACACGAGAATGTAGCAGTCAAGCCTGGAGGACCCGAGATATTTCCAAGGTGGAAGCCCAGGCTGCAGAGCACAAGGGCAAAGTCCAGAGCAGCTGAGAAACAGAAACAACAGATATGGAAGGAAGAGTAGGATTAAAACGAGGAAATACGCTGGCAAGGCACTCGGGCGGAAGTAAACCACAGGTGGGAGCTAAGAGACATGTGAAGGAGCACAGCTGCTCAAAATTTCTAAGTCAAATAGAAAGCTGGCAAAATACGGGTGGTTTCAGATCAAAGCATATAGAGCCACTTGCACAGGAACATTGATTGTCCTAGTGCTGCAGAAAGCTTTTCAACCCCGAACTGAGTTTTAGGTTTGTGATCAAACCACAGACCAAGAACACATTTTTGGGAGTGGGGGTAGGAAGCTAGGTTTCATTGAGAAAGGGTTTTCTGCCTGTAAATGATGTAAGGGAGTGGAAAATTACGCTGTGCTCATCTCCAAGGGTTTTTCTGCGTATGATTCCATGATTCCCCTTAACCCAACCTGCTTTCACATGAAAGCTTCTGTCCCGTCCAGCTGTGTTCTGCACATGCTCCCTCCGTGAACTGGAGAGCCGAGGTTATCACTCAGACTGCTTTAGTTTTTGTGCACATCATGAGTGCAGGTTGCATTTTACTCCCCCTGGAGTCCCTCGTATTGAGCCACCGGCACCTACTTTCTCTCACCAGCCTCTTTTGCACAGTGAGGGGGATCTTTAGAGGATCTGAAGAAAGCAAAGGGAGCGAAGAGAACGATGATTAGAGACTTCTGAAAGGGGCAGTGAGGAATTAGGGACCATACTCTTTGAAAATTTGCGTGACACTCCTTAACGGTCCCTGACTCATTTTCCACTTGGCTGCTTTATGACTGAACTGTAAACTAAAAACGACATGGGCTCATTAATTTGGCAGCAACTGGCAAGATGTGGTCATTTAGCATACCCACAAAGCTATTGTTTGAGGCTGGGTCATGTCAAAGGGCAACCTAAATACGGCCAAACCTCTGAAAGGCTGAGTCTAGGAGTCCTAGAGCCTAAACCTTCTCTCTAACCTCTGCTTGTCTTCAGCAGTGTGATCAGCTTGGGTTTTCTGGGCAAGGCTTTACATAAAGCTGTCAAGTTACTAGCAATATTATGTCAGTTTGATTTTTTCTAGAAGAAGGCTTAATTATATCATCCTCTCTTCACATCTGACAAGTGGTGCAAAAAGTGTTTGCAACAGCAGCTTCAAGGGAAAGGAAATGCTTTTGTTGCAGGGACCTGTACAGGCAACAGTCCAGAGTATGAACAGAACCTAAATCCAAAAGCTTTAAAATGTCAGATGCCACAGAATCACTGAAAAACCTTTAAGGACATTGCTCTGACTGCATTTGTTTGGTTTAGACAGTAGATGGTTAATCCTTATGCTGTCAAGGATTTAAAGCTCATGGCAGCGGGGCAGATTCCATGTGTGCAGGCTGAAGGAGCTCGTTCTGAGTTCAATATTCAAAGGACACATCACCAACTGCAGCCTGAGTGTTCATACTCGCCTCTTCTGATGAAAGAAGAAAATGAGAACAAAAATGAAGGCAACCAGAAAAAAATCAGCCTCTCTGCTTCCATTCTCCCACCCATCCCTCTGCTCTGCTGCCACTGCGGTGTAGCAGAAGAGATTTTCCTGGTATTTTTGATGCAACTGTTTTCTCCCGCTTTCCCTTGAGCAGACATAGAGAGAAAAGGATGACATCCCAGCCCACACTTTCCCCAGCCAAAAGCTACCATTTGTTCAGGGAACGTGGAAGGAAGCCTTTCCCCAGCTGGTCCATTCCTGCTTGGGACATCTACATCTGAAAATAATACCTCTGCTATTTATGCACGTGGTCCTGTCATGACCTCGTCTACTAGGATAGATTAACCAAATTTCCCCAATGTTTTCTTTTCTTCCTGATGGCCACTATTGACATTGCTGTGTGATGAAGACTTTTGAAGGAGCTAAACATGCATCACTGTAGGAAACTTGGCATGCCTGGGCTTTGGGGTGGCTTGCTATTCTGAGAGCTTTCAGATCTGATTTCTTCGCTTTTAAATGAAGTCATGCTACAGCAGAAGGGACAAATAACTTACACTGGCATTTCCTCCTTGGTAAGCAGTCATCTTAATGAATTTCCCAGAAGGCAAATAGCAGCTCTCGAGCATCAAAACTNAAAAAAAGGAAAAGAAAAGAAAAACAGTTTGAAATATAAATGTTGCAGACTGGCTTTCCAGTGAAAAAATATGTTAGCCTGGCTTCCCATTATGGCATTTAAACTTAAAAGAGTGTAGTAATAATAAAACGACCCTTTTTTTGCCAACCACATACTCTGTTCAGAGTAATTAAAAAAACATTTTTCCATCCTGGTTGGACCAGATTGGTCAAGTCATGTTGAGGAAAAGCTCTTGCTCATTTAAGTATTGTGTAACTCAAAATCTCTCTCTCTTTTTTTTTTTTTTTTTCCCTCCAATTTCTGTGTTTCCAGTGATATTTCATTATATATTTTTACTTTTTTGTTGTTGTTTTGTTTTGGTTAAAAGTTCATGCAGGTTTAATTAATTTTAACAAGTTTCCAAAAATGAACTATGCCTTTATGCCTCAAGGAAAAAAACTTTTTCTGACATTCAACAGCAAAGAAAACTATTTCCTCTGCCATTGAAATCTAACCATGTTTAATTGGCCTAGAAGTCTGGTGTAGTTTGGAAAATGTTTGTGATATCCCATCTGTTTTTACACCCACCCATTCAAGTGGGCCTGTGATTACTGGCTTGTTGGGAAAATGAGTTTACATGTGCAATGATTTTAATATGACAAGGTATTCCCTTGAAACAATGTTGGGTCTAACCAGCTGTGTGAGACATTAATGGTGCTTTGTTACATAGTCAAAAACAATTGCACAGTATTAGCACTGGCTTCATGAGATCTCGTAGTTATTCTAAGCACTCGGGCATACCAGCTATGTGGATAAAACACACACAATACACAGGCTTACAGTCACACACTGTTGTGCTTTGGGGACCTTTTGTAGTACTTAATAGGATCTATTTCTTAGCTTCAGTGGATCCAAATGAATAGTTTTGTATCTTTTGACCTTTTGTTGAAATTAAATCTTTTAATGCAACAAACAACCTCTAAACTTGTAGGCTACTATTTGCATCTCCCCCTGTAGATCATTAAGAGACTTTAGACTTCAGGGTGACAAGCAATATATTTTGTAAAACAACAGGGATTTAAGATGCAGACATGTACAGATGTTGCGTTTTCCATACATTTTTGCGGTCAGATAGCAATGTTTGAAGATGTATGTGTGAGGTCATTTGAATTCACTTGGAGATGGGAGCTTCATAGGCACAGAGACCATCTGGCGATCAGATGTGGATTGCAGGTAGACCTATTTGTTTTTAACTGGAGTCACTGAGGAATGAAAATGTCAAGTACCCTAACACCGCAGAAAAATGATAATCACTAACCACCCAGCGCAGCGTCTGTTTAACCAGTCTCACAAAAGTAATCCAGCCAACGAAATAGGAAATTGCAGGCATTACAGTACTTTTTCTTTTCTTTGCTCTGTGTGTGTGGATGTGTATATGCAAGTGTGTATATTATGCCAAGTCCTTAATGGAGTGGTGAGATTTCTGGGTGTCTGCTCATGGTGGTCCACACAAACAAAAAGACTGGTAATTGGAGAAATTGCTCTAAAATCACTTAGCCTGGAGAGTCTGACAAGCTGCAATCAGTCTCTGACATATGCGTAAATCCCAATATTTTGGATGTTATTTGACTCTGGTGGTAAAGCTTTCTGGCTAATTGCTGTGCTGTTGGTTTCGGGATTGGAAGCTCGGCTGCGCAGGGATGTAATTCAGGATATCTCTCACACCCCTCTGCCGACTCCTCGACCCCAGCTTTCAGCTGTAGGTACTGGCATGCTGGGTGGGGATATTGAGTTGCTAGCACATGCTGTCTGAGATAGACTTTCTTGTTTTCAGGGTGCCAGAGACCACATAAAAGACTGAAAAGAGTGAAACCACTGTGGAAAATGGAAATGAAGACAGCACAATATTGCCTGAAGGCAGGGACTATCTTCCACAAGCTTTGGATGCATTTTCAGATGCAAAAATGAGCCTTTCAGACTTTCTTTGAAAGACAGAAAAAAAAGAACCACACCAATTTGTAAAAAATATTCCAAATGATGAATAATGTATGGCTTGGCACGAGCATTTTCTGTACGAGTTATAACTGAAGATTTTCTAGTCACACACCCCCTGCTCACAGAACAGTGTCTCTCTGGCTAGAGTCTCAAGTGGCACCTTGATGGTCAGCCTGGGCAAGGTTCAAAGTTAGGATGTGCACAGAGAATAAACTTTGCTCTCAGACCACACACACCTCTCCACAAATGCACAGGGGATGCTTGAAAAGCTGAGCTGCCACTGGGCAAAGTTTAAGGTATGTTGTTTGTCCATTTGTGCAAGACACTTCTATTAGATATAACTTGTCTCCTGGAAGGAAAGTCCTACTTATCTTCTTTGTTGTCACTCTTCTAGACATTAGAAGTCCCATCGGTGCTTTCCTTACTTTCTTTCTTAAAATGAAAGCCCTCATCAGATTTACCTGGAAACAAATGAAGTTTTCATCTCTTCACTTCCCTTCCTTAGTCTAGCTCCACAGTGCAGATCAGGGCTGCATCTTTTGGGATTATTCTTGGCTCCAGGAAGAGGCACAGGGCACTGCACACCTCCGTGTCTCTGAATAGCATCTAACCATCCTTCACACTCCATGCTGGAGTGAGGATTCTGATGATCTCTTCCTGTGTGTTGGTGATCTCAGGAAGATTAGCCTGTTAGTTATTGATTTCTTCTCTAACAGAGAAGCAGCACAGCGTTACCTCCAACCTAATCCATTAACACCACGTCACATCTAGTTCCTGTTGCAGAGGAGTTACCTTGATACAGGCACTCACACAGTTTGAAATCCCTGACAATGTATTATGACTTATGTTGTCATCTAGTGACAGATCACCAAGTACACTATCAATGCACATTACCCGTAGTATTTCTCCACATCTGAGCAACAGAAAAATTCAAAGATGTTTTACTGTCAAAGTGTTGATCTAAAAAAATAATTAATCTCCAAACAGTTTGTGCAAAATGCCAAAAATGTGTTTATGAAGGAAAAGAAAATATATGAAGTTGGTAAGGACCTCGGTGTTTTTTGTGGGACTATTACATTAACAAAAATCTTTCAGAACTTCAAGCTTTCAGTACATGTTTCTATTTACAGCAGTTTGAGTCATATCTCTAGGTGTAATTACTTCTTAAACTACTAATTGCTAGTTTCAAATTGCCTGATTTTGTCCATGCGCAGTTGGCTAGTAAATGGTTTGTCAGGAGCAGGGAGAAAATAAATGAAAAGTCTGAACACACCCTTTCATTCTCTGTTCAACCAAGTAAGGCACCGTGCAGCAGGAGCCTCAATCACTTTCCAGAGATGCAGATCTAGGCTGATACATTAACACAGCTATCCCTAATGGAGTTATTCCAAATTTATATCAGTGCAAATGGAATAAAGCCTAAAAACCATGAGAAACATGATGTCAGGCAATCATCTCCCTAACTTGTGGACTGTGGTCTTGAGTCTTCCTTTCAGCACAGGGATATGAGCACAGCAATGAAGTTTTGAGGGTTTATGGGCAGACAATCAGACTTGCTGCTCTCAGAC
>VXAV01003604.1:40819-52414 GCA_013399715.1 Alectura lathami
GATTTTGATTCTGAGATCTTCATAGGAGGGCATATTACAAACCTTCAGCACTTCAATACATGCTTAAGGGGACAACTTCATCTAGATGCAATAGGAATTATGTATAGATCTCCCAGGACCCATTAACAGCAGTCACGGTGTATGGAAACATGCTCTTCTCACAGGAAGACAAGAATATTATTCCTTTGGGATGACTTCTTGTTGAGATTTGACTTGTCTCAGTGTATTATATTTGTTGATAAGTGTGTGATGTAGGACAACATAATTTTCTTGAACCTTCCATTTGCTTTTGTGGCTATTTGTGTTGGTGGATTTGGCTGGAGGCATGGTTTCTATCTCTGCATTTGGTTTCCCTACCCAGCCTTATATAGTAATGCGCTCATCTGGCACACTTATTTGTACTGCGTGTTTTGTTATGGCTTTTTAATGAAGAACAAGTTTCCTGGCATTTTATTTGCTGTCCCTGGGGTAAGAACAAAGGACTGATCCTGAGTTCCTGAGTTTTCTCCCACCAGTTTTTTGCCTAGTGCTTCAGTTGTGTAGATACTTGGCTTTCACTGGAGCATGTGAACCGAGATTACAATCCCAATCCTTTCACTTCCATAAACACTTACAATTTTTTTTTAGATTTTTCTTTTTTTTTAGTATTTGATCATTTTACTAAGTAAGGCCACTGCATGTAAGAATAAATTGATGTTAAAGAGCAGTACTAGTTTAAATAAACTGAGAATGAATAGGAAATTACACATAGTCATTTTTTTCATTTTTTCTACAATAATGATCTCTAGGTCTGGCTAGTAGAGCAATGATACTCGGATGTATGAAGTGTGTCAATGTTATTCATAGAAAGATTATCAGTGTATTTGCAGCTGAAGTTGTGTCTCATGAAATATTATTTGATGGATAGCACGGAAAAGTAGGAGAACATAAGAAGCACCATTTTCATTAACTGGGAACAGAAACATTAACATGATCTCCTTTTGAAAGTGATATGCATCTAACCAAACATACCCATTTTTGAAATGTTTCCTCTAGGTATACGCCATCCTTCTTGATGTGTTTCGGGAATCCACCAGCATCCACAACTATTTCGCCACGCTACTTCTCCTTTCTCTCACACCTTTTGTGTGCTGGACTGCCTTTTCCTCTGGATGAAATGAGCTGGACAGCCCTGATTTGAAGCCCGTCAGTTCTGCTCTCTGGATTTTCCAGCAGAATAGTTTTAAGGGTTGTGACACAAGGTCCTTCCTCTTCTTAACCTGGGATTTATTCTTGCCAGCACAGAGTTATTGTTAAGACACAGACATGGGTGCTGTCTCCTTTCTCTCTAGTTGTACTCTCTTCCTTCCAGCCCAGAAGAAAGCTCCAACATAAGGAATGGGCGAGCTCCTCCAACAAGAGCAGTCTGCAGGAAAGTATCAGGTGCATGTGCAGTGCAGTATCATGGTGTGAGCATGGACTGCTGCAGGCTGAGGACGGTGTGTAACCTGTCTCTCTTTTATCGTCAGAAGAGCTCACCAACTATTAGCTATCATTGAAATGGTGGGTATCAACTCTCCCTTTTAGGCGGATTCAGGCCAGTTAACGCTGACGTTGCTAGCTACTACGAAAGCAGAACTTAGGGACTTGTGCTGCACAGCTATTGCATGTGTAGGAAATTTCTTGAGAGCCCAGGCAGTCAGATGTTCTTTTGTGGGTAGTACACTTTTCTATGTAGTGCCCAAATTCTACTTAAATTCCCCTTTCAGCTCTCTTTTAGAAAGGTCATTGTGACCTTCAAGTTTGTCTCTCTGGTCTTAGACTAACATTTACTGAGAGAAATGTCCCACTGTGATCTGGTGACTTGCTTTAGCCACCTATCTGGCCCTTCCAGATAAATGCCAGCTTGCTCTACAAACGCCTAGAAACACCAAAACGCTCCAGCTAGAATACACTCTGCTCTGTTCAACTGGGCTATATCCTTACTGCATGCCAGAGTTCTCAGAACTGGCTTTATCTCTATGGAAAACTAGATATTCAAAACCAATTCTACTAAAAAAGTGTATCTGGAATTTCGAGGAACAAAGATACAGAAAGGTAAAACCATGAAACACACTGTAAGAGTTGTGATCCTACTTGGCTGCTCTAATGCCTCAGCATCACTGTATACCTGGCCAGTTCTCCTCTGCCACTAGACTAGAGCTAACAGGTGTTCCTGCTGTCGGAGTAGTCCTCGTTCTTCATTGCCATGGCCCTTCCTGGTCTAGGTGAAATGACCCAATCTTGTGCTTGCCTTCACCAGCATTTCTGTCCTTGCCATGGCTGTGCACTAGGACATCACACAGGACAGCACAGTGTTAGGTCGTTTCCTCCCCCTCCCTCACTGACATCTCTTGATTAATATTTCAGTCGTACAACTCAATGGGGACATCCCGGGCTGTGGTCCTTTGTTGTAAGCTCTTTAAAATGTAGTGGTATAATGTTGTGAATTATGCATCACAAGAACTCTTAACTGTATAAACACCTTCTAAAAACTGATAATATTTATCTTGCTCCAAGCTTTGCATGAAGTTTACATGTGCCCTGGAGGACAAAAGAGAATTTTGAGGATGCAGTTGCCAAGAGTGCACGTTTCCCTCCTTCCCCTCCTGCATATGCCCACATGTACATATACACACTTCATTAGATTAAGAGAAGCCCTGGGGGACCCTGTCACAGCTGCCTACATGCTTTTCTTGTATCTAGCCTTCAGACCTAAATATGAAAATGCTTTGCACAAGCACTGCCATACCTAAAGCCTCCCAGGAGTGCCTCAGACAAAAGCTTGTATTTTTTTCCAGTGTAAGTCATTGCTGAAGACACCAGAGTTACATATAGTGTGAAATCAGAATCAGGCCCAAACTTTCAGAATTTGCTCTGAATTTCTTGGCTTTTGTGGTTAGAATCCAGACCCGTAACATTATTTTAACATAGGTTTTGCATTTATATTTATAAACACAGAGTACTGCTGCCTGTTTGAGTTTAGAATAGATTGTGGTATAAACATATTTCCTCTTTACACATTATAATCAGTGCACAATGGCCTGTTTTATGTAAAACATATCACAGTCTTTGCTTCTCTGCATGTGCTCACATGCACATATAGCTTAAATTAACTAGCTTAATACTCTCATGATGTGTTCAAAGAGGAGATCTGTGAATGAGGTAGGGAAAGACAGTCTTGCAGTTCCTATTTTGGAGTCTGAGATTAAACACTGTATTTAGAGAAACATTCAATGACAATTCATTTTAACAGACTTTTGGTTGATGACTTATTTATAATTTCATCAGCCAAACACTTCCCTTGACAGAGTATGTTTTGGCTCACTGTCTCTCCTGGCAGCTCTGCAGAACAATCCATGGTAAATGTGTCCTTTGGAAAATTAGCCAAACATCATTCCAATGCAATGAGTCTGTAGGCGATAAGACGAAAATTATTAGTTACAGTTCATTGAATACCGCCCCAAACCTGTTCAAAACTACTGCTTGGCATAATCCCTAGGAACGCTTCTTTCACAGCTCTGCTGAAAAGCAATTGAAATCAAAACCTGAATCCTGCATTTTCTTTTTTTTTTTTTTTTGGATTAATCATACTCATGTATTTTGGCTGATGACCGTGAGCACTGACTTGGTCTTTAGTGCAAAAACACATACAGCGTGTACAGCAATAACATCAACACAGATATACTTAATATAGAAGTTTCATCAGTAGATCTCACAGCATTTGACAGAGGATGTCTGTATCATTCCCATCTGGAAGAGAAGATGGAGACAGTAAGCTTCCAAGGCAGTATGAGGTATCTTGTCCGAGTGCCCTTCCAGCTGGAGAAAGAGAATAGAAATCCCTTTAATTTCAGACCATTTCAAGACACCTTTACTCTACTCTTGCTTCACTTGAGGTCCCATAAGACATACCAAATGTGTTATTTGCTGAGTACTTACCGGAGAGATGGAACAGAAATCTGTAAATGTGGAGACACCTACTATATATGAATAGGACTGTGCAATGCTCATTCCTGGCACTGCAATGCCCTCACGCAGAGACATTGAAGAAGGAAAATATAATATCCCTTTGCTCTCTTTCAAAAATGATGAAAAATCTAGAAATGTTGGATAAAGTCTTTGTTTATTTTCTCTGCTGGGTGCTTGTTCCCAGCCTCATCTATCCACAGACCATTTGGAAGCCAAACAAAGAGTGGTGCACCCAGCTGTGCGCTGGGTGTGAAGGCAGCTCATCACTCAGGTATAGCCTTCCTCCTTGTCCTTGCCACCACTCATGGCAGCAGTCCATGGTGTGGATTTTGGGGTGCACTCTGACTTCATGGGCACTCACTGCCCGTTGCTGCTTTCAGCAGCACTCATCCTGCTGCCTTCACTTGTGGATTGGCCATGATGGGGAGGGGCCGGGACCATGCTGTTCTACCTGCCTCCTTTCTCAGCCACACTTGGTTCCATTCTCTTCCTCACCACATTCATCCAGAGGGATAACACTATGCAGCTTTGCTGATTTGCATAAGACTACAAGGAGATAGATATACATTTAAACATAGGAAAGATAGGATTTCCCAAGCGTCTGACATGAAAGCTTAGGTTTTTGCACTTAGATATGCTTTTGAAAAGAATTAACTTCACTGCAGTATATTTTTTTACCAAATACTCCATGGTTTTATGAGAACTAAACATTGACTACGCATTTACAAAAGTCACAGCACAGATTAGGTGTATATAGGTTTCTCTACTCTGATTCTGAACTGTCACGTGATAGTTTAACTCAATTCAATTGCAGTGCTATCTCATTCCTTCACAGAGATTTTTTTTCCACAGAGGTGTCAAACTATTTTGTAGAGACTTATGTGCCATTAACCTCACTTTCTATATCCCAAACTGTTGGGTTTTGGACGAAATCATCACCTAAGTCAGCTGAAGAGCTGGGGTGAAACCTCTGACTTTTTGCTCCTGATAGGAAAAATTATCCTCAAGTCAGCTTTTAAATTCAAACTAGTTTTAATGAAGACAAATGGGAGCCTTAAATTCTTTTAATACATTTCAGTATGTTAGCTGTAAGTCTCAATAGTAAACTTCCACCCGGCAAATTGCTGCATTCAAAACAAGATAAGACAATTCCTCTCTGCCCTCTCTGTCTGGAAATAAAGTCATATACATAGATCTACTCAGATTCAAAGTACCTCACAGATAAAGTATTTATCATAAAAATTCATAATATTCTATTTGTAGTTGATAAATGTAATGAATGCCTCATATTTCACATGAATCTGTTATTTTGTAACACTAGGTGCAAAATGTAATGTGAATAATTTATCCTTTTTTTTTTTTTTTTTGACTTCTACATACAGTGAGCCAAATTCAGTTATCTGAGCTATGCATCATGCTTGTCCCCACCAGCACAATGAAGAACAGAATTTGACATCCCTTGCCCTCTGAAACTTAACCAGGGATTTCAGCATTATATGCAGGTCTTCCAAACCACTTCCCTGCTGAAAAACACAATCGGCTGCTGACTGCTCCCCCACAGCCCTGCAGCCCTGTCACCTGCGTGCAGGAGGTGGAGGTCTGTGCCTGGGGGCTGAGGAAGGACACTGCAGTCCGTCTGCTGGAACGGAGCATGGGGTAAGTTTGGGTTGCTGGGGATGAGAGAGGATGTTTACCTCCTTCTCTGAGGATTACACGTGTTACCTCTCTGTGTCAAGCCGCTGTGGCTTTGCAGACTATTTATTTAGGTTGGGGTAGAAGAAACAGGCCAAGAAGGAAGCTTTGAAAATCACACTGTCCGCCACTCCCCTTCCAAGAGGGAAAAAAGGCATATGTAACTCACACATTGTATATACCTGTGTCTGTTCCTGCCTGTTCCCCAAGCAGTAATTAATTTAAATCAGGGATGAAAGCTGAATGAAATACGATTTCTCTGAACTGTGCCAAAGATGTTCCGAACAGATGCCTGCTGTATTTGTATAATCATATAAAAAAAAAAATCATAAAATCTCAAATTAACATCAGATTGATTCCACCAGTGCCTAATCTAGTCTGCTGTATGTGACAGAGTATCTCAAACCCAGCATTGGTGCAAACAATAGGGACTAACGCTGTAAGAACAGACCGTACCTCTGTCATTTAACGACACAGAGCTGTTTCACAAATGTAGAAAATAACAGGAATTTGAAAGAACTTTTAACACAGTGAAATGCACCTACTTAAACACTCAGCTGTGTGGAAATAACAAGTCTGAAAGAGGAGAGACCAATGTTGCCCTTCATGTAATTTGCCATTGAAAGGCAGCCCACGACTTTTTGGCAGCATAGGCAGAGGTGTATTGCTGCTGTGGATGAAGAGCTGCACATATCTGGGGACAGGCAGCTTCTGACACAGCAGGGCTGAAGAGAAGGGGAAGAAAAGCAAGCCATGGTGACCTCGGTTTGCTACTTCTGCCAAGCTCAAGGGAGGAAAAGAGGGAAGGGAGAGTGGAAGGTGTCTCCTCAGGGAGCTCACCGATACCCTCTGCCTGCACCAGCATCCTGCTGCAGCAGCTGTAGCAGGGGACCCACCTGTCTATGGCTTTTCCATCCCCAGTACAGACAGCTGAGAAGAGGCCACTTTGCTTCCTAAGGGAGGCTACTGCAGTAGGCAAATGCCTTTTTATATGTCCCATAGTGGATTAGCATTTCTCTCCAAAATTATTATTCTTTTTTTTCAGAGAACACATTTTGCTTCTGTCTGTACGTCACTGTTCTGCTATTCCTCTGCTGGCAAAATATTACAAGAGCTATCAAAATGATACTGTGAGAGAAAGCTTGCTTGTTTCATTAGCAGTAGGATGGGTTACATGAAATTGTTACTCCTTCAGTAGGTTAAAGACTTGTCGCTATATAGCGAAGAACCATTAGGGGTCAAATAAAGACCACATCATTAAAATGTTGTTTTGTGAGCCTTGGAAAATAGAGTGTTTCACATTTTATTTTGGGGTCATTGAAGTTTATTTAAATAGCAGTAGACCTGGGGCATGGGTTTTTTTGAACAAGCATTTATCTGGAGTGTAAGCCTTGTACTGAAAATGAGTATATCTATAACATAGGCAGGGCTTTTCTCTCTATCTGGCTTGTGTTATCTTCTAGAGATGCAAGCTCCTTGGGGCAGGAGGTGAATTCACAAATGCCTTGCACAGAGTCCTGAGCTCAGGCTCATAAGCATCAGCTGAAAACTAGTTAGAGGAATGGACTTCACCTGATCCAGCTTGTTGCAGAAACTGGTCTTTAAGCCTAATCTAGACCATTTTGCTTGCAGAATTGCCTGTTTAATGACTACTATGAAATGAAAAGGTGAATACAATTTGAAGAAAATGAATTGTCAATAGATAGTATTTGGCCTGCTCTGGGGAAAATGTGCTGCATAAAGCAATATTTTTTTTTTTTTTTTAATTATAGTTCTATAATAGGTGCTACTGTTTGTTAGGACAATAAACTTGTCACATTGAATTATGGGAGTAAAAGAGCACAGATTCACTCAGAGCCAAAACCAAACCTCAGAGCATTTTAATTCATTAGCTCAATAACTCATGTTTTTGGAAATATCGAGTATGGAAAATTAGGAAAAGAAATGGAGCCTTATGAGAGTGGAAGCTACAGAAATCTGAATGAATCCAAGTATCATTTATAGGAGAAGCAAAAAAAAAGCACAAAAACCCATGTTCATTGCCAGATAGTAAATATTGTTTATCCTTCTTTAAACTAACCAGAAACACATTGTATTGAAGTACTGTTTAATGACTGAGATGTTGTGGTTGTGCTGTAAGTCTCCTCTGCTGCTTTTACCTTCTCTAAAGAGGGAGTGTGACTGCTGGGCTTGGAGCCTCACTCTCCCCTGCTCCAGCCCTTCTGTGTGGGAAGCCCATTCTGGAAAGCATCAGCATTTGGGCTGAAGGACATCTTGGTGTGGGAGCAGTGATATCTGAACAGATGCATTGTAAGGACTTCTCTGAGTTGGCTGTGAGCCCTTCTCTACAAGATCCAACTCCTTCTCTTTATTTTGCAAATATCTACGTCAAAAGCAAAGAATACACACTTGCAAGTTTTCCTCTTCTTGCTGTAGAGTTATCTGTATACATTTCCTTGAATTACAGAAAAAAAGTGCAGGTGCATGAGTTCTTTTGGATGCCAGCTGGTGAATATGTAGCTCTTGCCTATAGATCCCAACAGTTAGGACAAATCTACAGAGATTAGTACATTGCAACAATATTTTATTTGAGGTACCATTAGCGGCATGAAAAAGACACAGATTTCCTCAATCATCTTTGGAGGATTGACAAGTGTCAGTGACAGAGCACTGGCACAGGCTTCCCAGAGGCTGAGGAGTTTCCTCCTCAGAGATCTTCCAAAGCTACCTGGACGTGGTCCTGGGAACCATGCTCTGGGTGTCCCTGCTGGAGCAAGGTTTGGTCCAGGTGGTCTCCAGAGGGCCTTGCCAACCTCAGCTATTTTGTGATTCTGTGAACTAACAGAATATGCAAAGCTGGTTGATAAACACCCTGTGGCTAAGGAAGCAGCCAGCTACCACTAAACAGAGTCTGAGCTGGTTCAGTGACCTGGAGCAGCCTTTAGTATTTAGATGAAAAACCAGAGGCTCTGAAACGAAAGTGAAAAGAGTGCATAACTGCAAAGATAGAGACGTAAGGAGCATTTTGCATTCCCCTTCTCTTGAGGAAGCTTGCACAGTCTCAGCTCCTATAAATCAGAGCAGTGGGTGGGAGACTGTGTCTTACACGTAATGGCTGCCTCTCCTCCAGCACAGTCTCTCAGCCTGCACCTTCCAAAATGGTGTGACCTCATAGCCTTTGTGTTGGCTGTGTGCCAGAGCCATTAAACTAACACCTTTCATGACAGTCTTGCTCTCCCTGCCTTATAGAAAGAGTCCTGTTTACATTACTTGTATCTTTAAAGCCCACAAACTATTCATCATACAGCAATGATATTTCCTTGTATTCCCCATGCACTTCCTCATTAGTGCTCTGCTGCAGGTCCCAAAGGCAATGGTTTCATCCAAAGTGACCTTCGCAGAGCAGATGGAAAACGAACTGCTTGATTAGAAGAGGGTTGCCCATCTCTTCTTTCTTCTCCAAGCAACAAATTCAGCTGAAACCTGAACAATTCCTGACAAATTGTTTTTAAATAAATCTCTTCCCCAAACTTTTTTGCTGGATTATCAGATCCCTCTAAAAATGGTTTAGCGGTTTACCTTTCTTTGTGTTCAGGTCCTCTATTTTTCTAATTATCTCTGTATTAGAAAAACACACCACAAATAATCATCAAAATAAATATTACTGTAGCAGCCTAAGGTTTTCCTACACTCTGTTGCAAAATATTTTGGATCCCAGGCTCATATTTACTGACTATAGTCTCTACCAACAGCATATAGGAGGAGCTGCATTCCTTTAGTGCTAGTTTTGCAAGCTTGTGAATCCTACTGAGCCACATAGGATTTGACCTGGAAGTAGAGATCAAAATGGGTACAGAGAATGGCAGATTCACAATGCAGTCACATTTTATCATCTTGCATTCCTGCTGAAGGAGAATGACACTATTATTCCAGAGAACAAAGGTATTAGGGGTAAAATAAAGAGGGCAAGAGAATTGCAGCTAAGCCCACAGTTGAAGAATGGATAGATTTCAACTGTCCTGGGAAGCACAGTTTTGTGTAATAGTTTTTCAAAATGCAAGTTTCTCTTATTCACAGTTAACACTCTTTGACTGAAATTAAATGAGGAGATGAAAATGAAGTCTTACTAATCTGAATCATTTTTCATGAAGTATTAAATAATTATGCAAAAACTGTGCTTTAGAGTCTGCAAAGCCTTCATTTCACCTTGCTCTTATACACCACAGGTCTCAATCAACTCATTTTTATTCAGGTGAATAGTACACAAGTACTCTTTTCCACTTGAACAGAGATACATCTTGAAGTAAATGTGCAAAGAGGTTTAGTGGTGTGGGTACTACTCGTATACCTCAACAACTACATCAATTACTTCTGAAATACAGCCAACGTTGAGGTGGAATGTGGCAGCCATTTTTTTTTTTAAAATAAAATTCAGAAATACTATGTAAGGTCAGGGCAGGAAATGAAGAAATATATCATATTTATATATAAATGTTTGAAAAAATTGCATATTGGCAAGTTATAATTGCTTTAGTGGTGAAATTGAGTTAACATCCTTGTTTTGGGATACTGTGATCCAAGGAGTTGACTGATCACAACCAGTTTGCATTTCATGTCCATAGCTTGTCAGACTGACATTCTATCTTAATCAGCATCTTGAACATCCCTGTTTATCTTACCGAGATATTAACCAGAACTGTTTTTGAAGGTTTCAATTTTTTTTGAAGAATTAGACCAGGCTGGAGTAAAGATTTGAGGGCATTTAGAACTATGCAGTTCCAAGAGTAATGATGAAATCATTTAGAAATGGAGACTGGCACTCTCAGCCTATGTTAACTGAGCTCTAATTCCTGGGTTGCGGTAGATGACAAATGACTGATGGATAATCTAACTATGGCTGGTTGTAACAGATTGCAATAACAGAGCACCTGGTTGTAGCAGCTGTAAAGTTTTGTGAACACTTTCCTAATTTATATATTTACACTTTTTAAGACTATGCTATACAAAAGCATTGGGATTTCAGTATGCTCATTCCAAAGTAGAAATCTTCAGTAAAGGCCTTGCTGAAAAATGGACATTTTCAGTTTTCTCCTCTACACTTCCTTCACTAGCAATCTCTGACTATGTGACACTGAAGATTTTCTTTTTGCTTTTAACTATTTTGTCCTTTCCCCTATAATCACTCTGCAACTTTTCAAAAAAACAAAAAAGGGGTTATTTTTGTTAAATTCATATGAAGAAAACTGTGACCATCTCAGTGCCACCATATGGTTTTCTCATGAAGACAGATCCAGAAGGAAGGGTATTACAGTTTCATTCACTGTTTGAGTCACCTTCTGCTTCTGCAATGTATCTGTCTTTTACAGGTTGTTTCCAAACAGTAAACAAAACTAGTCCTAGTCAGCATTTCCGTGTATCTCTGTGTATCACATCCTAACATCATAGAACCATAGAATGGCTTGGGTTGGAAGGAACCTCAAAGATCATCTAGTTCCAACCCCCCTGCCCTGGACAGGGCTGCCAGCCACTAGCTCACTAGATCAAACTGCCCAGGAACCCATCCAGCCTGGCCTTGAACACAGCCAGGGATGGGGCAGCCACAGCTTCTCTGGGCAGCCTGTGCCAGCGCCTCGCCACTCTCTCAGGGAAGATGATCAGGATATCTTCCTGATGTCCAAACTAAACCTCCCCTCTTTCACTTTTAGCCCATTCCCCCTTGTCCTACGATTATCCACCTGTGTAAAAAGTCAGTACCCCTCCTGCCTGTAAGCTCCTTTCAAGTATTGTAAGGCCGCAATGAGGTCTCCCCGGAGCCTTCTCTTTTCCAAGCTGAACAGTCCCAACTGCCTCAACCTTTCCTCACAGGAGAGGTGCTCCAGCCCTCTGATCATTTTGGTGGCCCTCCTCTGGACC
>VXAV01003604.1:53952-81095 GCA_013399715.1 Alectura lathami
GCTGGTTTCCTGCCTCCCCTGCCTGATTTCTTATTCTGGGGGATAGAGAGTTCTTGTGCTCTCAGAAAGATGTTCTTAAAGTGCTGCCAGATCTGCTCTGATCCCTTGTCCCTCCCTGAGGACAGTTTCCCAGGAGATGTCTTCCAACAACTCCTTAAACAGCCTGAAGTTTGCTTTCCTGAAGTTCAGTGTCCTGACTCCACTCCTTGCCAGGCCCACACTCCTCAGGATCACAAACTCAACCAGAGTATGGTCACTGCAGCCCAGGCTGCCTCCAATCTTCACCTCTTTGACCATCTCCTCCACACTGGTGAGCACTAGGTCCAGCAATGCATCCCCTCTGGTCGGTCTGTCCAAGACCTGAACCAGAAAGTTATCGTTGATGGACTCCAGCAGCCTCCTGGATCGCTTGCAGCTTGCTGTGTTGTTGTCCCAGCAGATGTTTGGATGGTTGAAATCCCCCATGAGGATGAGAGCCTGTGCCTGCGATACCTCCTTCAACTGAAGCAAGAAGGCCTCATCAACAGGCTCCCCTTAATCAGGTGGCCTGTAGTAGACCCCAACCACCAGCTGCCTTTTATTGGTCCCCTCTTTAATTTTCACCCACAGGCCCTCAACCTGTTCCTGACTGTCACTCAGGGGCAGCTCCTCACAGTCTATGCACTTCTTAACATAGAAGGCAACTCCCCCTCCCTCCTCCCTTGCCTATCCCTTCTAAAAAGCTTATAGCGCTCCATGGCGGTATTCCACTTGTGGGAATCATCCCACCACATTTCCGTGAGAGCAACAAGATCGCAGTTCTCCAAGTGCACCACAGTTTGCAGCTCTTGCTTATTTCCCATGCTGTGTGCATTGGTGTAGAAGCACTTCAGTTGGGCTATTGGTTTCCTCACTAGAGGAGGACATTACACCATTTAGCACGTATCTGCGTGACTCTTCAAGGCAAAGCCATAACTCTGATTAATATGCAATACCGTTTATGATTGCAGTCCTATTAACTGCTCCCTACAGTTGTTAAAATAAAGTTCTTTTTGTGGACTGAACACAAAAATGTACAGTTACTCCTTTCAGAATCCAGAAATATGGCCAGTCAAATAGAAAAACAATGGGAGCTGGGACATGTGAGGGTGAGGGAGTCACTAGGACTTTGAGATAAGTACACACCTGGGTACTGGAAGCAGTTAATATTGAGACATAGAAGGTTAGGGCTAATTTTAAAATTTCTCCGTCAGATGAAGGAGGGTGATTCGCACCTCTGGCCTGTTGCTTCACAGCTTTGTGTTTACAGGTTCACGGTGTTGATCCCTCAAGACTACACACAAAGTTTTCAAGGTTTTGTTAAAAGACACAGATCCTTGCCAAAACCTTGCCTTCTGTAGGCTGTGTCTACAGCTAATGCCCTGGATAGACAATCACAGTATATATGGGATGTCAGCATGTAGGGCTTCATAAATCATGCTAGCTCACCTTTCAATTAAAGATGCAAAGGTTAAATGTCTGTGTGAGAAAAAAAGGAAAATGCCAAGTGATATGTGGTTTTATCTGCTCTGAAGTTTATCACAATCCCCGATTACCTGTTGTTTTTGTGATATGCAGTGAGACATTCCAAGCCTCAGATGTTGGAATTGGTCAGTTTGTGAAAACCTGTTCTTGGCTTCTCCTTTCAAGAAAAGATCGCTTCCACTATCCTTGATCCCTTTCTCAACAGTTTGTTAGCAGCGAGTTACATCTTGTCTTGATTAGATTACAAGCAGTTTCGAACTGCAGCTATGATCCTACCCTGTGCTATGCACTGGGGCCCAAGTCAGAGTGGGACTGCTGAGGGCTCCTATAACACAAACAAATATGATTATTTTTCTTTGTTCATAGGTGTCTTTTCTCTCTAGCTCTTACATAAACACAGTTTTGTGGAGCTGAAACTGTAACTTGGCTGTCAGCATGGGGAGCCAAGGGATGACTGAGCATCCCACGAGATGAACAAATCTCTACCTTATGTGGAGGAAGAGAAAACAGCAGGGTTAACTGGTTCAGAGGTACTCAGAGTAATAAAACAGCTCAGTATGTGTTGCAGACTCTACTAGGGATGATCAGGATTTTTTTGAAAATGTTTGTTGACAGAAAATTGGTGTGCAGCTAAATGAATTGTTTAAGTATCAGCTTTCTGTGAACAGTTCATTTCTTTTTTCAGCAAGCTCTTTCCATAACCTACCCCACCCCCTAATGCGTGAAAATTGAAATATTTCCACAGTGAAGTGCTTGTGTGGTTGGAGGCCATGTGCACCAGCTCTGCCCTCCCAGCTGGGCCCTTCAGCTGCACTCAACGCCTCCGCCATTTGACTGACCCGGCCCACCAACCCTTCAGTCTGCTGAGCAGGACCTTGGTGCTCCATGCTCAGTCACAGGCCATGGCCACAGCATTTCTGGGTCTGAAGAAGTTTTATGTTTTATTTTCCAGCTGAGAGTGGTCAAGGCAGATGGAAAGAAGAGGGCACCACAGTCTCACCCTCAGAGTGGCGCTAAGCTCTGCTAAGCACTGGTATGGGTGCTTGGTGGGGTGAGCCCTCAGCCCCAGGGGCCTGGCAGCAGCTCTAGCAGACAGCTCATCCATGGGAAACTGAAATATCTCCACTGAGAAGGAAACCGTACCACACAGGTCTCAGTCAGCTCTAAATGGCATACTTACATTGACTTTCACTTATTAAAATCACTCTTTTAAATTCTAGCTGTGTTACAAAAACTTGTGTTGTATCTCGCAACAGTCCTGTTGCCTTCTCTGCCTTTTTCCCATCTCTGAGTTGATTCCTGTGGAGATTATGGGCAGATCTTGTTAATTTTGGTCAAGAGTCTAGGCAGTACCTCACTCCACAAATAGTACCAGTGTTTGCACAGGATTTTTCACATAACAACATCATTTAAAAGGTGATATACAACTCCAGTGTCTGAGTCTGGCCCTCAGTCAGGAGCAGTGAGAGCAGCCTTTACAGTGCAGTATTATGAGATAGGCTGCTAGTACTGAATGCTGGCCCTATTGGTCACATTGCTTAGTTGTAAGTGCAGTTAGTGATGCAGTTAAAACAAACAAACAAAAAAAAAAAAAAAGTTGTGAGCATCTTGTTTTGTTGCTTGTTAGACAGAATGAATCCTACATGTTTTAGTGCTTGAGTTTAGTGGGTACTTGTGAAAAGTTCTCTAAATCTGGAAAGTCTAAACTATCTTCTGAAATGAATGTGCATTTTGTCCTGAATCCACAAATGTTGGACAAAGTTTTTGAGTGTAGATCAGTAGACCAAAACTTCACTGAGGCAATACAGAGTTGGGTTTGGACCCTTGCAAGGGATCAGAGATGCTCCAGTTTTCTTCTCAATGGCATAAATCTTGCTAGGGTAATCATATAGGTCTGTGAACTTGCAGTGAATCACAGAGGAAAGAAAGAGAGAGGGAACCAGGTGAAGAGCTTGTGTCATTTCACAGCACCACTTTTTCATGCCCAGTGCCCTGTGGCTGAATCTGCATCCTGCTATCTGCTTCTCAGGCTAGAGCCATGAGCTTTGTTATCCCACCCAGAGGAACATGGATCATCAGATGGTGGTGCCAACTGCACTCACCCTGGAAAAGATTGAGGCCCCCTACATCACTGGATAGGGAAGGATGACTAGCTCAAAAGAGAAGGAAAACATCTCAGTTCTCACCTCTTTCACCAACACTTGACTGTGCAGCTCACTCAGGAGAATCCTACATGGAAAAACTGAGAGAAAGAAAGGGGAGTGGAGAGTGTGGACTTTCTGATACTTGGTTTTGCACTGGAAATTAAAACAAGACATTAAGCAACGGGGGTTTGCTTCACTGAGTTGACTTAGAACAGCTGCTCACCAATTTCTACAGCAGAGAGAGGAAAAGCAGAACTTTGCCCTGGGTCTGAGCAGCTTTTCAGAAGCAATCCAAGTCAAACTTCCACTCAATGACTTCATTCAAAGCTGGTTTACATCATAAAGAGAAACTCCGTTTATTTATTTGTAATAACTTCAGGATTTTATGGACCCGCAAGAGGATGTAATTTAAGAAAACATCAGCAAGCTGTTTCAAATAGCAAGGTTTCAAAATGGGATGTGCCAAAAACTCATCAATGGAAAGAGCACATTATTAAAAAAAAATAGAGAAAAAAAAAAAAAAAGAAGGAAAATGCCTTTTGTAAATGGCTTTGAAGTAACAGGTTTTGAAACTTGAATTTCTGTCTGCAGTAAATAGATTTTTTTATTTATAATGACAAGTATCATGTAAAGAAATGGATGGGCTTCCTCCAAGGGCACTGAACCAGCTGATGAACATAGTTTGTAAATGCAAAGCTTGTTACATCAAAGAAATAGCAGAGCAACAGTATTTTAAAATATCTCGTCTCATGTAAACCAAGCAACAAAAATATAAGAGAGGTAACCTAACAGCTTTAAATCTGGAAAGTAACAGAGGTTAGTCTAGTAACGCTTAGAAGTGACGGAAATTTTCTGCAGAGTGACCTGGGGCAAATCACACTGATTATCCATGCCAGGAGTTAGAAACTGGAGAGTTAGGAGACCCAATGGACTCCTGCAGATGTTCCAAGGCTCAGAAGTGACTGGAGGCTGCTGAATAGAATAAGGTCACTGGTTTTATTCCTAACCCAACTCTTAATTCACCAGGTCACACTGCATTAATTATGTCACCAGTTTGCTCCATGGTATCACCCATTGCTGTAAAAACTTCACGATGCATTTTGAGGTCTTCAGGAAAAAGATAAGCAAGACAGTAAGAAGAATAAGTTAAGAATGGAGGCTCTGAACATGATCCTAAAGACTGTAATTGCCCAGGCTGAAGGAGAATGCTTGGCCACACAGAGGGTGTTGACAGAAGGGTTTTGGCTTCCTTAGTCACCAGACAGTATGCTACAAAGGAAAATTACTGAGCAGAAATGGGATCCCTCTGGTGAAAAGCTTTCTTCAGGGCCAGAGCTTGCACTTTCTTTGAAGGAAACTGCTGACAGAATGCTCGCATGAGCAAAAAATAGAAAGAGAGATCCAGGAAAAAGCTCAAAAGTGGGTGGTGAATGGGAGAAATCAAATGTGAGAAGAAAGAAATGAAGGAAGATAGCAAAATACTTTGCTGATGTATCTCCTGGTAAATGCCAGGAGTTTAGAGAGCACATGAAGGCAGTTTGGAGTCTTAGTAGACCCCCAGGGTCATATCATCTGGGTTGACAGAGATGCAATGGAACACAGCAGACAAGTGTAGAGGAGCTTGTATGCTTAAGAGAGGACAGAGAGTGTGGTTGCTAAAAATGGGAGCTGTCTTGTGTAAATTTATTGTGTTTTCTATGTCAATTTTGTAGATATATTTTTATACTCTGTAGATTTATTTTCAGAATGTGAATATTAATTCTACCAAGTATCAGTAATAGTTTAAATACTAGATATTTAATCATTCTGAAATTCCGAGACATGCATGAGGCATTGTCTGTGTCTAGTACTAGAAAATATAAAAAGGGAAGATGTAGTAGAAATGGGCTACAAATCATGCTGAATGGTGAGGAGGAAGGTATGAGTTTGTAAAACCAAACTTTCCAGTATAGAAATTCCTAGAGGACAGTTCCTACTACTGGTTTGTCTATCTGTTGCAAAAGAAAAAAAATGATGCATCACATTTTCAGATGTTTTAGAACTGGCAAGTCATCTTCAGAAAATGCTACAATGTGGGGGAGAACTACTGGGGAGGAGCCACTGGTTCTAGGAGAAAAGTGGTTGAGAATCTGAAGGTTGAGCAAAACTGATTCTAATATAAAAAGGAAGGTTGAACAGATGGAATGAAGGAAGTAGATAATCAGAATAATAATGGTAAATCTTGAAAAAACAGACCCGATTAACCTGAGAGGATCCATGTATCTGGTCTCAGGAGAACACAATGTAAGAGGCAAAGCAGTTCAAGCCAATGGGTCACCTAAAATGCAGACTACGTTAGTTCAAAGAAAATATGTATGAAGCGTGCATTTGATCCATACTTGGAATGGTGTGGAATGCCCACAAGCAGGACAGCTGGCTGGTGGAACTGAAGTTGAAGTTGCTTACTGGAGTGCTGTTAGCAGCGCTCACCTTGAAACATGCTGAAATATGATGTGGGCAGCACTTCCCTCTCCAGATGAATGGTGAGCTCCTAGGAGTAGTGGCTGGCACCAGTTATCAGTGAAGCTATAGCATGGACATACTGATACAGGACCATAACGCATCACAGACCACAGCATATCAAACACCAGTCCTGCCCTTTTTGAACTACAGCAATTGGTAATATATAGTCACCCTTTGGAGGGCATGATTGGAATATGAAACAGTTTTGGCAAATTGGAGATATGGCCTGAAGTCTTCAAAATGAATTGTAATAAAGGCTAGAGCTACGTCAGACTTGCTAAGAAGAATCTGAGTACACTGAAACAACATGAGAAAAAAAGTGATCTGGAGGTCACAGACAGTCATGATAGCTTGACTCACTAACGTAATGTTAGTGTGAAAACTTATTCAATGGTGCATCATCTTGAATGTGTTACAGGTGAAACAAGTAGTACGTGTTCTGCTTTAAGCTACATAGGTAAAGCCTCAGCTGGTGTACTATGTCCAACTTTGGGAACCACACTTCACGAATGATGTAGACAAATTGGAGAGAGTGCAAAGGAGAGCAGCAAGAATGATCAGAGGTTTAGAAAACATGACCTACAAGAAAGGGTTGAAAGAATTGGGTTTGTTTAGTCTAGAAAAGAGAAGACTAAGCATGAGGCTCAAGGGGAGGCGGGGGGAAGGGATAACAATTTCCCAATACATAAGATGTTGCTATGAAGAGGACAGTGATCAATTGCTTTCCACGTCCACTGGGGACGCAATGCGAACAAATGCGTTAACTTGAGCAAAGAAGATAGATTAGATAATTCTTAGCTCCAAGAATAGTGAGTAGGCTACCTAGAGAAGTTCATGGAACAATCTTCCTTTTAAAAAGAGGTTATGCAAACACCTATCAGGTATGCTCCTTACGTATTCGAGTCTGCCTACTTCATTTCAGATATATGTGAGTTCTGAAGTCCCTTCCAAATGCCTAGTTCAATCGTTTTAAAAGTGTTTTGCACCTTGATCTTCTAATGTGTTCAGACTCCGTATGTAGAACACTTTTCACATTGGGCTGTTCCTAGCATTATTATCGTACAAACCTTCAAGATTTCCCACCAAAGGTCCTTGTAGTAGCAATGATTAATGTCTGTTTGCTGTTTGAAGCGGATGAAAACACCAAAGGTCATGGCGTTTTACCATTAAAATGCTTCAGGCTCCTTTGCATGTTAATACATTTCGGCTTTGCTTCTTGGGAATATCAGAACGTAATTTGATTTCTTTTAAAATACTTGGGCATCATTTAAGGATGCTTCCACTTTTTCTCCTTTTAAGTACTTCTAGCTTGGCATAAATTGGACAAAAGCCTACTTCCTCCAACCGCATTCTGTATAAGCAATTTTTTTTATATACTCTGCTATCTATCAGTCTTTTGTCTTTCAAATGGATCACTTCAGTCTTCATGCTCATGTCCTTCTTGGATTCTCCAATGTGACTGTCATCAGGGCTGCTAATATGATGGATATTTGCTGTCTAGAAAATGTTAGTTGGAAATTCACAGAACCACTGAGGTCATGAATAGCTTGACCTGTATTCCAACTGATTACCTACACCTGGAAAAATTTGTTGTAGCTTTCTATGACATTTGCTGCACTGAAAGTAGAGCAAAGTGTCCTACCCTTATGTAAACTCACAAGCTGTATAAATAATTGGCTGCAGGTAATGTAGCTCAGATAACTTAGACTTAGGTAATACACCTGTTTTCTCTTACCAGACCTAGCATATTTTGTGAATCAAATTTAAGCTTGGTAGAAAGGGAAGAGTAAAAGAGAATTCAGATGCAGAATCCAAATAACAACATTTGTATATAGGAAAACCATGTATGACATAAGCAGTACATATAGGAAACTCTGAATGAATCTTGTCCATTGCACAAATAAAAATTTTTAAGCATGACAGCAACTGTAAGTTGGCACAACGCAAGTTAGGGTTCCAGGCAGAGACTGCCTGTGGAATGAGATACAAACAGCCAAATTTCTAAAGTCAAAACAGTCTTTTTATCTTATTTTCACCATTCTAAATCCACTACAGCTCATTTCAGCCACAGTTTTTTGTTCTCCATTTTTGGAAGATATTTCCCTCCTTGTTTATGCTCATCAGTCAATTAAATTATCTGAAAATCCTCCTGTTTGCCACCACGATCTGTTATGATGACTTTTATGATTCTGCAGCTGATCCATTTCATTGACCAATTGTTCGCATTACACCATTTTTGTGACAAAAATATCTCAATTTGTATATTTGTTTCATACAGATAAAATGTTTATTCTTGCATTTATTAACCTAACTCCAAAGTCAGCTTAGTGAGGTCAACACTTTTCCAATGGAATTGGAAAGCTTTCTGACTGCACAGTATGTGACCTACATAAGATAAATATTTTACTAACATATATGTGATACAGCTTAAGAAAAAAAGTAATATTGCTAATTTCATGTTTGCTTTAGAATTCTTTGTAAAGCTGGCCTGAGGCTTAGCAGGGGAAACCACATCTCTTCCTGTTGGAGTGCACGGCTTTGCACAATAGGATCCCACCAGCTACAACTACATCTAAGGACTATTGGACACCCATATATTTCCTCTGCTGGATCATTTAAGTTAAAGAATTGTTCTTGTCTCATTTTTTAAACTGTATACTTGACTGTTCTCTTCCTAAAGTAAACAGGTTTTAAGCAATCTGGGAATTTTTTCTCTGTGATGACAGCCAGAGCAATGGTGGTACACTGTAGCGTACATATGCAGCAGGACAAAGCGAGCTGAGGAGCTGTGTCCATCTCATGCCTAGCAGCAGTCATGTGCCCTGCCTGCCGGCTGCTCTTAGCCCTGTGTGCAGTCAGGACCTAAAGCAACAGGCAGGACGTTCTCCCTTCCTGGCAGTGCTGTTCCTAGTGCATCTCAGATGACAGGAGCTAAGCCATCTTACAAGGCTTATGAGAGCTTTTCAAGGGGGAAGGCAACAGATGGGAAATGAATGGGTTCGGAAGCACTGGGAGAGATGAGTAGTGATACATGCAGGGAGGCAGGGGACGGAAAACACACGCTGCTAAACAGCACAACATTGTTTCTCCTGCTTTGGGATGGGAGAGAAAACCCCAGGACTTGCAGAAGGATGATTACTTTCTTGCAAATTACTCCCTTAAATCCGGTCAAAAGCTTTTTCATAGTAATTTCCACAGCAACATCAGAGCATGGCAGATTTTCAGCTGCCAGTGCAGAAGCCCTCCCCCAGTCCTCCTATGAGCTGCACCTTGCAGAGATTATGCGAGTACCTGCACTGCATCCTCCAGCATCCCCCACAAAACTGCAGGTGGGTGCTTGGGATCTTCCCATCTTGAGCACATTACCTGCTGCCTTGGGGCAGAGCGTGCTGCTTTCCTGCTGGGATCAGAAAGAAAGATCCTGCATCTGGGTTTGCAGGCAGCGTTGTTTCCCCAGCAAAGCCTTGCCTTGGATAAGGCAGTCATACTGTTCCTGAGTTTTCCAGGAATTTATTTTTCCATGTGAGCATTCCCCTCTGCCCTTGAAGAACACCTCACCTAGTGTCTGCAAAGCTTCTGCTTCTTGTTTGACATCCCTTATTTACAAAGCAAACAGAATGTTCCTTTTAACACACATCATGCTAAGTTTATTAATGAAGAAAACAATCCCAGGGGGTCAACCCAGGAGACCCTTGAAACCTGCCAGCAAAAACTCTTCAAACGCTCAACGCGTCAGATCCTCCAAAACGATATTTCACACAATGAAGTAAAAATAATATTTTTCTTTCGGCCTTTCCAGCCGCTTTTGTGGAGAGCAGACAGAAATTATTTTCTTACTCTGCTCCCAGAGCAGAGATCTGTATGAAGCTGCGTTTATTTGTTTAACACGATGATTTCATCCTAAATGTCTCGACAGCAAATAGTTGGTGGTTTAATAAAGGCTCTTTGAAAGAAGGGCCTAAGCAGTTATTTGTACAGAGAAAATGTGAAGTATGTGGCTCTCAGGAGGAGAGATAGAAATGCCTGTTGTGACTAGGGGCTGTGGGGAGGACCCTGAAATCCCCTCTGTATGCTGGGGAAGAGCGGTGACCCCTGTAGCTCCCTATCCCCACAGCCACCAAGCCATGGGGGATGAAAGGGATCTGACCTCCTTACTAACTGGTATGTCCTTTGCTCACCAGTGTAAATGCTCTTACACAAGATAAAGGATCTGCTATTGGCACAAGTCTGTTGGATCATGAAACTAATGATAAACAGACTTGGAATTGACTAGTGAGCCCAGTATGGCAGTCAACAGAGAGAAATGTGTGTTGAGACAGCTAAAAGGAAAGCTATCAGGCTTGATGGGACCATTTCTTCCTTAGCTGGGTTCTCCAGCAGCCAAAGAGCCTTTGAAACATCCACACACACCTGCTCAGTCTGCATGGCTCCAGAAGTGCCTTGCGCAAAGCCAATCTCACAAACACCACATAGCTGTACATACTGACTTCAGAAAAGCAGAGAACACAGTTTTGGAAATGCGCTGCAAGGTATCCAATGGGGACGTTTTTTCCTGTAAGTGTGGCAATATTGACTCTCAGGTGTGTGGGATCTGGGATTCTTCAGCTTATAAAATATTTCACGTTTGTTTTTTTATTTTCAACTGAATGAATCATTTTTTTAATTAGTTCTTAATTTAGCATCTCTACTGTTGAGCAGACACACATCTAGCCACAGTAATTGGACCAAGTTCAAATCAGGATCACAAACCTCAGCTAAGCTCTGTTTTTTATTTATATATGCACTTTTAGGAGTGATAGATTCAGTCTGAGCTGGTTTTGCTCATTACTTCTAGATTCTGTTGGGATTTACTACACATAGACCAGGAAGCATCTACCGTGGATGCCAAACTCCAATGTAAAAACGTTTTTAAAATATTTCATGCCATGTATTTGTAATTTCCAATAGCTAATGGCAACACGGAGACATATGGTGGTGCTCTGCTGCATATGTGTAAGTATGTAGTAATTCTGATGAAAGTGGAGCCATAGTAACGAGACATGGACAAATTAATCAGATGTGAGGACACTGTCTCACAGGTACAGTGGTTCTAACACAATGTTATAACAGTGCAAATATTTCTGTAATACAAAAGAAAAAAAGCTTGTCTTCACAAAGTCATCTGTGGGTATATTAACTGCGTATTCTTGCTCTGTTAATGATATTACTTCCACTGTCACTGAAATTTAAAACACAAATTTAACTGAGTGCTTCAGTGGATTCAGGCTTTTATCCAAAGACCACTAGAGCACTTTGAAGTGAAAAATAGTTGTGGGCTGTCATTTGTCTTCCTCAATATGGTCACAATGTGCAATGTGATAGACCAGGACGGATGGAAGCAATGAGGTTGCAAAACTCAATTCTGGCTATGCAATATTTCTCAAAACATAGTACTACTTACACTTAGTTGTAAGCTGTACAATAATTGCACACAGAAAACTAGATGATTAAAAGACATTATCCAAACAATATGATTATATTTAACATTAAAAATGTGGAAAAATTCTTGATAAGTGAAATAAAACTGTAAATGTGGAGTGGAAAAAAGTTTAATGGATGGCACAGCAAGAGTGCAAAATGACTGTAAGTTCATTCCGAAGCAGACTGTGGGCTAGCTCCATGCTTTGCACAAAATCAGTGCAGCAGCATTCATAACCCAGTCTATTAATCTGAAAACTTTTGTAACATGAGCTATGTACTCTTTCCTCTGTAGATGCAAATTAAAATCAGAGCTTACTGAACACTACTGATTAGTCACTCAGATCAGCAAGCACTGGGGAGGTGAGCACTGCTGAGGAGACATTCAGCAATGTGTATTTGGTATTGAGAAATACAGGGCATAACAGAAGCGGGGAAACAGACTTTGAAGCTTCCAGCCACATGCTTTGGCTTCCATGCTGAGCTGGACCATCCGAGGCTGGTCAACAAGATGTAGCTCTGAGTGTTGCTCAGCCTGTGGTCATCTCAGGTAGAGTTCAGGGAAGAAGCACTTTGTCTGTTTGCCTGGATGTATTGATGGGATAAACAGCAGCCTGAGGGAACTTTCAGCTGTGGGGGATTTTTCTCTTCCCAGCCTGTGTCCCACTGTGCTAGTAGCTGACTACATTTGCTCAAATCATTCAAATGATCTCTGAAGTTCTATGAGTTCATGAATCTCAATCAAGCATAGAATCACCAAATCACATTATGACAAATCTGCTGAACATCCGCATCTCTCTTTCCCTCCAGCTTCAAAGATTTCCAATACCAGCATTGCAAATGTCTAGGCAAAAAAAAAAAAAAAAAAAAAATTACTGGCCAATGATTTCTATAACTTTATACAAATTTTAGAGTGTTCATCCATGTATAACTGACAAAAATCATAGGGAAAGACAGTATTTTTATTAGAGAAGTTCGCATTTGGTGGACAAACTCCCTTTACCAGACACTTTAAGACCAAATATGCATGACCTCGGATGACCAAATTCAGCCTTTTCACTTAGTTTTCTGCCATTCTGGTAAAACAAATCCTAGCAAAGCAAGCCTAGTGATAGGCATGTGGGGCTGCATGCCCAAGAAAGCTGACCTGGATGCCAGCATGCACTCTGTGTCCTTAGTGCTGCATGAAACTGGCTGATCTCTGGCAGTGCTGAGCAACCCCACCTTGCTCTGGCAATATGAGAGAGCCAGAGTGTGAGAAAGGCAGGGAGGGAGGAAGGGTACTACGCTCATCTGTGAGAAGAACCATTTGTCATGCGTGCTTTGGCCAGAAGAAGTTTGATTTAACTAAATCCATGATTCCATTATTCTCTCTCCACATTCATTTGGGCTAATAGGCCTAGTGACTCTAGCCAGCATTATTAAAATGCCAGCTGATTTCCTTCTACATTTATAAGCAAACAGATCAAGTCTGAGATTTAGCAGCAAGAGAATGGGAGATATGTAGATATCCACTTCAGGCAAATAACAACAACAATAAACAAAAATAGATAGAAAACCACATAGATGCACACATAAAAATTGAATCATTTAGAAATTACAAAAAAAAAAAAAAAATCGATGACATTTTCTTCCTCGATGTAAGCTCTCTGGTGATTTCCACAGTGGCACTAGCTTGTCTGCTCACTTCAGGTCTGAAATCAGAAATCTTGCGTTTCTGTCCATGCCTGAAACACTTCGTGGAATGCTGAAAGAGAGAAAGGCAGAACGTGTCCTCAGATCTCTCTTTCATGGCTCTTTATGCAGTCATGCCCTCAGCTGGAAGACACTAATCTCCTTGCAAGGAAAAAGGTTGCCTAACACTTACGCCTCTAAATACCACCCAGCACAGGCACTAACTGTTAAGCACATTGAGACAGCAAACAGGAAAGTAAGCTCTTCAAAAGAAAGATCTGGTAATTCTTCATTTCTGTCCAAGCCACGAAAATGGTGAGATTTTTGCCCGAGACACAAGGACTTGGCTCTGTGTCTTCAACTTTAGATAACATAAAATTGATACATAAGTTCCATCTGTACATAGCAATGAGCAAATCAGTGCTGGTGGTTGAAAAGCAGTAAAATGTCACTTATGTGTGACACATTTCTTCAAATATTGATTCCTCAGTCCACCTAAGAATAGCTAAGTTTCTCAGTAAAACCACAGAAGGATAAGTATTTACAGCACAATCCAAAACTCTTTTTTTTTTTTTAATTATAATCAACACGTTTAATTATTTACAGAGTTTTACACATTTGCAGAGCTGGAGCAAATGCTGAAGTACTCAGAAATCTGTTTAAAGACCAAAAAGAATTAGAGCATAGAGGGTATTCCAAACAAGAAATGTGGGCTGTATTTAGCTGGACTAGATTTCTTGACTTCCTAAATTTGCTTTGCACTACTCTGGAATCAGAGGACGAACAAATCACAGAGCCTCTGCAGTTCTCAGCCCACCCGCAGACTAGTCCCTAGGATCTGGTCTCTTAGACTGAGGAGCAGGAGGCTCTCTTTTCCATGGAATGGTGTACATTGATCTGCCATATGACATCCTACTGTTAGTGTCGAGGCTTGCTAGGCCACAGCATGTGTGACTGGTAGAATAAACATACCTCCAACCGGGTAGATACGAAGACTGCATTAAATTCATGGCCACTTAGCTGAATTTCACTAGTTTGTAATTTCTCCGATGAAGTCAGAATGTCTATTTTTGAATTGCAAAAGTAAGGACTTAAGTCCTACAAGATGTGGCCAATTTTGTTAAGTGTCTCAGTGCAAGATCTACCCAAGCAAACTGAATGAATTGCTCTTCAGCTAGTAGACTGGGAAAAGCATTCAGCATGTTTTTTTAAAAACTGTTGCTGCAAAGCCATCAAGAAAGTAGTCAAGATTTCCAGTCTTGAAAAGGTATGTCTCGCAACTTCTGTTCTCTTGTTGTACTCTTTTGTTTTGGTTTTCCCCCAAAGAACTGTAATTTTCAGCTGTGTCAGAATGTAAAATCACTCCAGTCAAGAAATTCCTCTGCTGAGCCTATTTCTCTTACTTTCCTGTAGAAAAGTAAGTGAAGCTTGCAGAACGGTCTTATGAAAAAATGACAGAGATTTGAAAAGTCTCAGAAATTAGTTCAGGAGGCTAAAAGCATCTGGACAGCAAAACTCCATGCCCCATGGAAAGCATCCAAAAGGAGGTGAAAGCCTAAAATGTATCCTCAGAATTTAAGATTGCAAGCAGCGGCCAGACCTTACCCAGCTTCAAATGTCTTGGCTGATAGAAGTAACGGTAACTAGGACCACTCACACCAATGCTGTACATAGAGAACCTGTACAGAGAAGCTGCAGCAACTTTATAGGTGCAAACATTTCCATATTTCACAAGAGTGTTATGACATATCCATTCCCAGGCATCACCGCTATAAACAACTGATTATTGGCAGCCATTTTCAGCTGTGCTATTGAACTGTAAATACTGAAGCACTTCGAAGAACCTTATGCCACATATTTCAGCTTAGGCCACTGCTTGAAAAAGCAAAGTCATGATTGTATCATCGTTTTATGCCAACGCTGTTCGTGAAACTTGCTGTGTAAAACTGCCACCGGCTTCAATGCCAGCTCCGTGTATGGGCTGGACAGATCAGCAAGGCCTCTGGCTAACAGTGAAAGCATCTCTAAGATTATTTTAAAGCCATCATCATTAGATGACAGCATTGCAGACTGTGCAGGAGTCAGGATAGATTACCTCATATCCTAGCAAACTATTCCGTCAAAATAACTCACATGTAGTCCTCAAATAGAGAAGAATGCTGATACACTCTTTTGTTAAAAGCACTTAAAGAGCTAGCAGTCAGGATTTTTGAAAGGAAGCTTAAGCATCTAAATGCCATTGACACCAAAAGCTGCACCAAAATGCCTTTGTAAACATGGATCATAGTGTGTACAGCTACTCAAAAAGACCTCCTAGCTTGGTGGGCTCTCGATCATTCGGAATTGTTTCCCAATGCATAGGGAATGCTAGGAGGAAATGCCCCCAGTTAAAGGATTCAATATTTCATCTTATATTTTGTGAGGCCAGTACAGAGGTCTCTTCATGGGAAACTTTGTTCTTACTTCGTACTGTTTCTTCTGTTGTCCCTTGGCTTTGCCCAACAGAGTCTTGCCCTGAAAACTACCTGTAGCTGCATGGAGGGCTTTGGTATGACCTGCAGATTGCTTGGAGGACTGTTGACTCTTCCTTGGGCTAAGCATGCAAACAATTCATATCAGGGGTAAACTGCGTTAGAATCTAATGTTATCACAGTCAGCTACAGAGGCATTAAATCAATCTATAATTATTTCCACATATTACCTCTGAATTCTGATAAGTTTTGTTAATGATTGACATATGGAAAAAAAAGTCAAGAGGATTTGAACTCCTTGCTTCCCTGTATAATTAGTGAACATTAAAATTAAATATTTTCTCGGTGCTTTGGCCTTGAGGACTATTTTGAACAGTCAATGCAAATGAAGATTATTCCTACAAGTCACTGTGAAATAAATTATGTTAACTCCAGGGTCCACAGCCTAACAACCCCCCCCCAAAATATTCAGGCTTCAACTTCATGCCCTCGAAACATCATTTTTATGCGGAGAAATTGGCACTGGTCCTTTCAAAGCTCTTGCTGCATCCAGCAACACTTTAACCACAAAGGTGAGGTCTGCAAACCTGATGAACCTGTAAGTACTTTATGTCTTTAGAGCAAGATATCTATAAACCAAAAATGATGAGATTCACACCAAGAGCTAGCTCAGTGCTAGGTAGACAGGCAGAAAAGACAATAAATAAAATTGGGCCACTCTTTATTCAAGCACTTAGAGAGAATAGCTGCCTAAATTTTCCTATCCAGCTTTCAGGCTGTCTTGGCCTGATCATTCTCTTTAAGGTCTCCAAGGAAGTTAGCATTATAGCAAAATTCAAACATAGGGATCCCTGGCTTGTATTCCTAACCTGATACTTACAGCCCGTCATACTTACCAAATGAATGAATGAACAAATGAATGAACGAATGACTAAATAAATAAATTGAAGAGTAGAGCAGAATAGAATAGAATAGAATAGAATAGAATAGAATAGAATAGAATAGAATAGAATAGAATAGAATAGAATAGAATAGAATAGAATAGAATAGAATAGAATACATAGCAGTCATTAATATATTCTCAGATAGCAATCCAAATGTATAACATTCTCTATTAGCTACATGCAAACCATTTTGCTTTACAACAAGTTTTTCATTGAGGTTTGTATCATCAGCCTGATTTTCTGGCACTCATTTAATAATAATATAAGATTTCAGAAGCATTTTCACTGCTTCAACTATGATCACAATATAACAGACATAATATCTAAAAAAAAATCACATGCTAGTCTAAACCAAAGTGAAAACTGTCCTTCAGTCTTGTACAATTCGTGAGAAGATCCTGAAATCTAATGCACTAATGTAGGTAGGATAAGAAAGTAAGTCAAATTCTCTTCATGGCTCTGGCCAAGAATGAGCTAGGCTCTGATCCTGTGATCTATCCTGCTTCACTCTTCATTTCACAAGCAGTCCTCTGATTTAACCAGAGTTCATAATATCATAAAAGGATCATTACCCTAATTATAATTGCACAGCAATGTTATATATGAAGAAAAATTCTGGAAAAAAAAAAAAAAAAGCCGTCATTTTCAGAAGATGCCCTTCAGTAGTATGGACACATAAGAAGTTAGCAAACACCTTGATACAAACAACTGCACTTATTGGAGAGAGGAACAATCACCCACATGGGTGGTTTTACAGTATGTATTTCTGAGAGAGGAGACAGGCTGAAATATCATTTAAAAATAAATCTTCCAAGCATCTAACAGCTAACTATGTAAGAAATAATGGCTTATTCCACCAAGGATGCCTGTCTAATTACATGTAGATTAAGCTACAATAAATAAAAGACTTCACTTTTAGGTTGCAATTCCATGCAAGAACAGACACTTGTAAAGGATTTATAGTGACTTATTCTGTCATTGTTAAACTCCCACATCTGTAAGAGCATAATGTGCTCTTCTGTGCTATCATTTCGATGGCTTGAAGAACAAACAAGTTAAAATATACCATATTTGAAAATATAGATATCAAAGAAGTGTTTGTGTGCCCCAGACAATATCCCTGTAGTGGAATAAAGTGTTTGCTGCTAATGTTTCCAGGATATAGAAGAACAAAACATGAGGGAGCTACTGCGCTGAGGCCAGTAAAGGCTTCTTACGTTTGCAGATCTCAGCTGGTGTCGGCTATCTTAGCTCCCCTGCCAACTTGAAGTTGGCAGTCACTTCAATTTAACTGAAGGATCAAGATGATGTGTGGATTACAGGTATCTTGACATCACATTGTTATCTCTAATTTGGAGAGATATGGATTTAAAGGATGGACTGTTCAGTGGATAAAAAATTAGTTGGCTGGCTGCAGCCAGAGGGTTGTGGTCAATGGCGATATGTCCAGGTGGAGGCCGGTGACAAGTGGCGTCCCCAGGGGTCCATCTTAAGACCAGTAGTCTTCAGCATCTTTATCAATGACCTGGATAGTGAGATCGAGTCCACTCTCAAGCAAGTTTGCTGGTGACACCAAGCTGAGTGGTGCAGCTGATACAATAGAAAGAAGGGATGCCATCCAGAGGGACCTGGACGGACCTCTTGGGCTGGCTGTCTCGGATCACCTCCTCATTTCGCATGTGCCTTAGCATCTCCTCCAGGAGGATTTGCTCCATGATCTTCCCAGGCACAGATGTGAGGCTCACCAGCCTGTAGTTCCCCCGGTCTTCCTTTCTCCCTTTCTTAAAAATGGGTGTGACGTTTCCCTTTTTCCAGTCACCGGGGGCCTCACTTGACAGCCACGACTTTTCAAATATGATGGAGAGCGGCTCAGCAACCACGTCAGCCAACTCCTTCAAGACCCTGGGATGCATCCTGTCCGGCCCCATAGACTTGTAGACTTTCAGTCCCATAAGGTGGTCTCGGACTTGCTCCACTCTTACACCGGGAAGGATTTTGCTCCCCCCATCCCCACTGGGGATTTTCAAGGACACGAGAGACTTTGGCAGCCTGACCAGCAGTGCAGACCGAGGCAAAGAACTCATTAAGCCTTCTCCACATCAGAGGAGGCCAGTTTCCTCTTTCCAGAGGGGATACAGTCTGCTTCACCTGTCTCTTCTGACCTATATAGCTAAAGAAATCCTTCTTGTTGTTTTTTACATCTCTCACCAAGCTTAATTCTACCTGTGCCTTGGCCACCACAGTCCTCTATGATCCTAACACATCTTCCCATTACCTACAGTACTTACCAGTATCTTACCAGTACCTACAGTACTTCATTTTTGTTCATTGTGAAAATTAGCATAAAGCACTTTGTGATTTAGATGATCACACATTCTGTTAAGTCCACTGCATGATTTACTTGTGTTATTTCTGCTAAGATTAGCATTGTGGTAGCGCCAAGGAACAACATTGAGGGATGAAGGGGTTGCTGAATGAAGCATTATAATGACAACAAAGGAAAAGGAAAATTGTGATTTGCAAAAGGTCAAGGGTGTCTAGCTCCTACAGAAACCTATAAATCCTTAACAAAGGTTGAACACCCAAATTTTCTGAGGTATATGTAACCTACCATTAGAATCCCTTCCTGGCAGAATGCTGTTGGACAAAAGGACCTGCAAGAGCCTCTTGCATAAACCTGAGATTGCCACAATTTCATACACAACATATAAAAATGTCCCCCAATTTGAAACCAGTTGTGAATTCCTTCTCGGTAGGTGTGCTTGTCTGTCACCCTCACACCTTTCTCTTGAATTCCTCTGGATTCTTGTGTTCAAGCCACTGCTTGAACATCTCTGCCAAATTTTCCCTGTATTTTCACATAAACAAAACACGAAGCCTTAGCTGAACCATGGAGTTCAACATACAGAAGGGTAAAAGAGTAGAAGAGAGGGACAAGTGAAAGCAGTAACCCTGCAAAATATCATTCCTTTCCCTTAAAACAATTAATTGCTTGAACACATGGCAAAATGTGGCATAAAGAGGCAAAAAAAGGAAGTGGCCTTGAGTAGTTCAGGCATGGCTCTATTTAATTACATCTTTTCTCTCTTTTGGCTATTAAAATGTGTTCCAGCTTTTTTTTTTTTTTTTTTTTTTGGTGTTTCTGTGGCTTTTCATTCAGTGAGGCCTTTCTATTTTTTTTTTTTTTCTTTCTGCAAGGCATTTTGTGGCAGTAGGATAGGTTGTTTTCCTTGCTGGTTTTTCTGTTAGGCAACTCTGAAGGGCCTCTCTGGTTTGGCAGCTTAGCACTGACTTTGTGGCCTATAAATTATTTCTTGTTTGCTTAGTTCTGACTTTGCCACTTCTTTTGGCTCCTTGTCCTCTTCTGCTCGTGACACATGCCACTCTTCTGCCCTGCTCTGGCACACCCAGTGCCCCGCCACCACCAACACTGCGCGTTCCCGCTCGGCCTCACCCGCCATACGGCAGCACCCATGCCCACAGGGTTAGGTAGGCTTCGCCCCGAAGGGGGAAGGAGCGAGGGCAGGGCCGGGATGAGTCACCCCGCGGGCAGCAGGCACTGGCTGTCGTGCTGACAGGAAGCAGTCCCTGCTTCCCAGCAAGCCGCCCAGCTGCTGGCCAGTGCCAAGGACATCTGCGTGGATGGCTCCCTCGGAGCCTGTGGGCTGCGAGAAGCCCGGCTCCCTGCCTTGGCTCCTGCTCCCGGTTCTGAAGTCTGGTTCTCTCTTCCAGGCTTGCTGTGTATAGCTGATGAGTGACTTGCCTTGCGTCATAGAGGAATTCTGTGGCACAGAGGTGAAGTACAGCCATACAAGCTTTTTCAACAACCTTAGCTGTGAGAACATCTGTTTGCAACTCTCCTGCCTTATTCCTTGCAGTCTTTACAGTTTCTGCAATATATGAGGCAAGGGACATCCAAAAACCAGGTTTCTTCAGTAAGCAGGTCCCTTTTATACCCCACATACAGTGTTCCATGCTCTGACTGGTGCAGTACACACGAGGAGGGAAAAAACAGCAAGTGAACATGCAGTTGGACTACGTTATCTTGCTAACACACAAGGAGGGGGGATTAAGATGCACAAGCTTCTTTCTTTGCCATGTTTTGGGTGTTTGCCTCCACAATTTTTTCTTATTTTATCAAAAGTGTAATTCCCTTTTTCTTTGAATTGAAGCTGACGCCTTCCAGTTTGAAAGATTAATGGCTCCGGTAATTTTAAACTGTCAGCACAGGATCTTGATCACAGGGCTACCAAAGTAAGTGTAACATTAGTCTGTCATCCTTTCACATGGGCTGTGCTATTGCAAGAACTGAGATGTACATTTTCCATGGCTTTCACTGTCATCCTGCTGCCTGTGGGAGGATATGGGTGTTTGGGATTTGGTGACTCAGTTGTGGGTTCTCACAAATAGGGTTTTTGTTTGTTTGTTTGTCTGTTTGTTTTCTCCCCAGTGCTAACAACTCATCTACACCTTTGTTGCCTTATTTATTCATTCATACTACCCATCACCAATTTTCCTACCACCCTCTTCCTTTTCCTGCTCCATTTCCTTCACATGAGTGGAATGACTTAGCCTGCATTGAAGGTGAGTGCTGCTCCATGACCTAACTTTCAACAGTCCTAGTTCTTTTAAATCAGAGATAAATTCCAGAGGAGGAAAACAAAACAAAACAAAAAAAAGGAGGTTTTACGTGGAGGAAGCCCAATCAGAAAGCCATCTCTTTTTATATCTAAGCATCAGAAGCACATCAGCTGATCTGTTGCCATTGTGGATGACTTCCAAGTGGCAGAAAATAAAAGGAAACATTAAGAAATCTGCAGAACAACCTATATCAGCATATCAAAATATGTCTAATTAGAAGGCTTTAGCTTCACTTGTTGCCTCACAAACAACATACAAAATTTTAAAAGGAAGATGCATGATTTTAAGGCCAGTGGCAAAACACTGTTTTAATTTACCATTTTGTAGAACAGGACTTACAAGGCCCTTTTTACATCCTCACTGGCAGGAGCAGGGAAGATGAGTCAGTGGATGGGAAATGGTGGAAACTACCATTGCTAGGTCATTTAAATGCCACATTGTTAGGCATCCGAGTAGTTAAAAAATACTTCTTTGGATAATAAAAAGAAAGTTAAAAGTTACTTGTTGTGAGTGTGTCCTGGTATACTATTCACAACAATTAATCCACTTGCCCTAATAGTAAGTAAAACAATTAATAAAGTATTCAATATAGCTGGCTTTTCCAATGTGATTGGCAGCTAGAAGGGAAGCTACAGCCAGTGCTGTTTAATAGGTAGATCCTCCAGCTCACCAGTAAGTCCTGTGTGGGCCATCTCTGGCCATGGCCAGTTCTGCAGATCTCTGTGTTCTGCCCTGAGAACCCCTGCACCATACACAGTCCTGGCTGCATGGACAAGCAGGTGCCTAAAAGAGGAAGAGAGAGACTCAGACTCAGAGTTGGCAATCAGCTTGGCAGAGATCCTCAGGGATATTACTCTTAAGGATGTGGGTCTTGGTCACTGCTTTCTCTGTTTCTTGGTACAGGCTGCCTCTCTTACGGTAAAAAGTAATAAATAAATAAATAAATAAAGGCTGTTATTTAACAGCCTGCCTTCCTGCTTGAAACTGCTAGTACTCATCACCCTAATTCTCCTCAGCCATCCCCACTGCTCTTCCAGACAGCTATTATGCACTGTTTCCTCCCTAAGCTGTTTTCTAAGCAGACCTTTCTTGATTCCGTATGTTTCACTGGTATCCAGCCATATTTTTCTCCATCCCAGGCTCCTTTATTTGCTCTTCTCATTTGCTTTTCTCATTTATCTGAATGATTTTACATAACATTCCAAATGACATTTTTATTGCAGCATTTGCACGGCCCAGCATAATTTGCCAAGGGAGGTGTTTTATAAATAATATTATTACTTTGAAGACTTAGTCCTGTGGAATCACAGAACATGTGGTTATGTTTAAATACATTTGTTTTCACTGTTTGTTCTCTATTATGTTTTTGCCCTGCTGTGTGATATTGGTGTAGTTAAGTGCTATTTATCTGTAAGATACCAGCCACATATCTCCTTTAAGTGCTGTGTGCTGGCTTGTCTCCCTTTGAGATGGAGGTGATGCTTCTGCAGAACCTTTTCTAACCTTGAGGGTAGCTTCTAAATCCAAGACAGAACTAGCAATTGTGCTGATTCAGGTCAGGAGGTCCCCCCCTATAATTTGAATTAAATTATGTACAACAGTTGGCATTAACATCTGGCTGACCACAGCCAATTCTGAGGATGATACAGAAACTGCCTGATGGAGGCTTAGCTGGAAGTAGTGAGAAACTTCTGCAGAACTTGATAAGGAATGGCAGTGCCTCTGAAATGGTTTCAAAGGCAGAAGGACTTCCCTTGAATGGTATGCTTATTTCTCTAGAACCAAACGCTCCTATAAAGAGGAATGAAGGGGATAATCCATCATGATCTCTTTTGCTCACTTGTATAGTGCTCTCATCTTGAATTTTGGTAACAGACAGGCTTGGACTGGCCAATTTCTTGATCAGCTTCAGATCCATAGAGCAATAGGTTTCTGTGGACTGCTTTAAAGCATCTGTGAAAGAAGACTAAGAAAAGCAGTTGTGTGGATACAAGGATGCATGTAGGGCTTGTGTAGCCACAGCCCCTTTGGAAAGTTCTTTTTGGCAACATGGACTGAAAAAAACTGTAAGAGCATGCGAAGAAGGTGATAAAAGGTGATATTCACTGGCTTATATACCTGTAATTCTAAGGATACTGTAGACTGGAGCAAGAGGAATATTTCAGTAAGGAGCTCTATACCCTCTATGCAACAAACCTATGCCTCCATGTATTTAAAACTTCCCAGCACACATGCTATTTCAAATGTGTTCCAAGTTGTTAGAAATGATGACACTTGATGGATCTATTCTTTGAGCCTTACAGAGCTCTAGATCCATTGAGACACTTTGAAGCAAAAAAGCTGGTGCCTGGGAATAACTTACAACTCTCTCCTGTAAGACCTTGAGGCCTCACAAAATTTATTTCTCTGGTGGATGGTTACGTAGCGAGGTTTGGGCAGTTTCATTCTGTTTCAGTCTTACATATAGTGAAAGAATTCTTATTTAAATTTCTTGAGCTCAGAGAAAATTAGGTTTCTCTACTATAGTGAAATATCCAAAGTTGCTTTCATTATCACATGATCATGTCTGAAGGCAAAGAAATATATAAGCATATGTCTAAGCTTCAAGGAAGGTATGGCTTCAATCGAAGGTCCATCCGTTTCCTCTCTTCATTTTCTGTGTTTACAAAATCCCAAGCAGAAGGATGTCTGCTCCCAGAAGAGTGATGGACTGTATCTAAGGCTCATCTGCAGAGGTTGCTTACTGCTTCCAGTGGCACCACTGAAATAAAAATTCTGGAAAACCCTCCACGTGCATTTCCTTGTGCTGGAGTAAAACGGCTCTTTCAGTTTATCTCAAACTCTTTCCTACATACTGTAAGGTAAAAAGAAGTATATCAGAATATGAGTGCCTACATAAGGCCTAATGCCAATAATACAGAATTCCTGGTCCTAGCTTATGTCACAATAGTTTTATGTTAGACAAGTTCTCAGCGTCAGGAGTTCTTTGTTTACTTTTATATCAAAGAGCTTTAGAATGGACAAAGTTGTCTCTGGTAAAATATCGATAATGAAGAGGAGCAAACTCTCTTCTCTGGAGGGTTTTATGACCAGATGTTCTGGATGCACAGTCAGGGAAGTGGACTGGCTCCACTGCGCTTTATAAAACCTGGCAGGCCGTTTTTTGTGAATGAATAGGTATCTGTGATTATCAACACAGTATTTTTAAATGTACTGTCTTCCTAGAAGGGAAAAAAGGACACCTGCTTAGATCCTCCTCTCTGTGACTGTGCCAAGATCTATGTGAAAAAATGTCTTTGCAACAGCACCGTCTGGAGCCCTCTCCTTGGCATTTGCTCTCAAGTCCCCTTACTGAACTTGCTTACTGTGAAGGCAGGGCTGGGCTGCCTTAGGATCGGTGTGCGAGAGACGTGTCTGCTCTTATACCTGGAGACCTTCTTCCCCTACATCTGTCAGAGACAGACAGGTGTGCTCTGGCTGACACTGAGACTAGAGGGAAAAAGAGAGACCTGTGGCAGCTGAAGGGAGCCTTTAGAGAGGGCAGGCACAACAGATGTTTCTGTCAGTTTTTCACTAGATACTTGCTAATCCTGCTACAGAAACTGCATTTATTTTCTCAAGACAGAGCAAAAGTTGCAGAAGGACATGTAATCTCATGGTATCTAATTCGCTGTGTGTTACACATTTTTTATTCAAATTAAATGAACTTGATATAAACATGCAATAAATTAAGGCAAGAATACTCAGCCCAATAAGTTGTATTAAATTATATCTTATGCTTTTGTTTTGTTAGTGTAGTTCTCATATCAGTCTCCTTTGCTCCCCAAACTGCCAGTGAGATTTTGCTACATACTGTATTTAAAGAAGAACTTCTGATGGTGGAAGGTCTCTTTAAAACTTTTTGTCATGCCTTTGCATTTGGGTGTCCAAATGTACACACAGTTTTTACTAAATATGAAGCAAACAAACAGCATCATCAGTCCAAGTCTGTTTTGCAGCCTAACCAATGTGTTCTGGGCTGTGAGGTACTTAGATAAAACAAGCCATTTCACTATGAAATCTCTATTATTGTTGTTATTGGGGTGGTCCAAAAAAAAAATCGGTTTATGCAGAGAATAAAAAGTGCCAGAATGAGACGCAATACTTGAGGAAAGATGCATGAGGACCAAGCAAGTTCAGTGGTGCTGTCCTTTTCAGTTTTTGAATGTCTCCCTTGCCTTACTGTGCTTGTGGTTTGAAGGTGTCACTGCCTGACTCTCCAGATTCAGGTCTTCTATCCTCTGCACTTCCTGGCAGATGCTCCAGAAGCCACACTATACTTCTGTAGTTGTCCTGCTTGAGAAAAGGAGACCAGGACTTCCGGCACTACCAGCACTTGTGGCAATACTACAAGGTTATACTGTGATGAGCACAGGAAGCAGACAGGTTTCTGACCCTGTGTTTCACGAGTCCTTTTGCCACTGCTGAGTGCTGACCAGACACTTACCAGGAGACCCACCTCCCTCCACCACAAACCTGCCTCGAGTTGCTCTCTTATCTGACAGTTCCTTGTAAGACTTTTGATGAGGCCTGTTTTATACTCCCACGCACACTCATCAGGGCCTCATCATTGCCATCTGGTGCTTGGTCCTCAGGGGCTCCTGTGGACTTGTGAGGCACCATGATCTCTCTCACACATTTAACACACAGCACATCCTTCCGCAATAAGTAATGTGACATCTGCAGGGAAAAAAAAAAAAAAAAAAAAAAGATTTTTGTATGAAAATAGTATATCCCTGAGAACCCCTGACCACACAGCTAGCATCTGGGGAAATGACTCTCTCCAAGACAGTCTCTTGGGTACTTGGTTTGCATCCACATGTGTGTGCGACCCACCCAGATGACAGTGACCCTGGGACTTGGCGCTGATCTGACAGGATTCCAGGAAGCCAGCCAGTCCGCCCAGGCCCAGAGTGACCTGATGGGGCTCCCATGCATGTTTTGCTTTCCCATGATGTTAGCAGGTAGCCTCCTGACTTTTGGTTTTCCAAGTTAGATGTATGACAGCATGCTGAAGTTGCTGCTCACTCAAAGAGTGACCCTGGGCTTTGGGGACAAAATATAAACCTCCCTGATGGGCTGGGGAGGCCTTAGACTCTGTGGACCAAAGGCTGACTCTTCCTGGCCTGCTTTGCTCCCTGCAGATGAGGGCCAGGTGGTGCTGACCAAACAGAGTGCCTGTGCTTGCTCCCCACAAGCCATCCCTTTGAGGGACCTTCAGGCTTGCAGGGCTCCCCTCTGCACAGTGCAACTGCCAGAAGCACACCCCCATGGAAATCATCTCCAGAGCTCACGAGGGGAGAAGACAGAGCTTTGGCTCTCCTGCCCAGCCCAAAGCTATTTGGGGTGGCCCAAGCCCCAACTAAGCTGCAGGGCACCCATTCCACTGTCTTTCTCCTCTGCGTCTCCCAGTAAACGGGGTGTCCTGGTTGGAAGGACACATGGGACACCCGCTGGGCAGACGTGGCCCCTTCTCCCCTCCGGCCTGCTCCTCCTCTGGGGAGGATCCCGGCGGCCAGCGCCCCCTCCCAGGCAGCGATGGGCACGGCACCCCAAAACCGCGGCCCTACTGGGGGGTGGAGGGCGTGGGGGTCAGGGCTGGCTCCAGCCCACCCGGACAGGCGGGTCGCGGCATCCAGCCCAAGGCAGTGCAGGGGGAGGAGGGCTAATGGGGCCGTGCTCGCTTCGGTCCAGGGCTTAAACAGGAACAATATTTAGAAGAAAAAGAGAGGGGGGAAAAAAAAAAAAAAAAAAAAAAAAAAAAAAAA
>VXAV01003604.1:91400-113074 GCA_013399715.1 Alectura lathami
GTGAAAATACAGAACAAAACAAAACAAAAGCCCTCTTGTTTACAGAGAATCCATATGTAAATCTGTTAGCAGATGTGTGCAGACATGCAGAAGTTTAAAATGAAGGGGCCTCGAGCTAGAGACAGACCGTGGTGAATCCCAGCAGGACATTGATGCCATGCCATAAAGCACTCCATGCACCTCACCACTGGCCTGTCAGAGGGCATTTTCAAGGGTCTAAGGGGTGTTCAGAGAGCACTCTTGTAAGATGGGTGCAGAGAACGTGTATTTGCTCATAAAAATTGCTGGTGTGACTAAATGCAGAAAAAGTTCAAGCATGCGGGCATGCAGAACTGACTGCAGGTACCACTGCTTCTTTTCTCCCCCTTCATGCAAGGATTTATTCATATTGCAGACATTCACTGGGATTGCTTGCTCTCTGCAGTCTACAACTGTGAGCATTTACTCTCTTCCCTGTTGTTGCTGCCGCTCCTTCCCACCCTTCTGTATTTGCCAGCAGATGTTCATCCTCTGTGCTCAACAGAGAATCTGCATCCTTGGGTGGTCCTGCTTCACCCAGGGAAACCAAAACTCCTTAAACAAGAAAATGGGAGCTGCAGGAAGGCAGATAAAGTGTGTTTTGCGCCCCTTACTTAGAGTACAGCAGCACCAGCACATTTTCACTGCTTTGAGTAAACCAAGGCTGCTAGTCCAGTCTGGGTGCCCCTTCTGCTGTTCTGGTCTGGGTACGCATGTCTGGAAAATAAAGGCCAGCAATATGTCAGGAGCTATGAGTAAAGCAGGAGGAGGAGAGTCTGTTTGCTGGTGATGGTGTATTGTGATGGCATGGCATGTCTGCATGGTCCTTGGGTTGGGAGGCATTTAAGAAAGGGGAGAGGGACATTGGTTCAGGTCAATGGGAGGAGAAGTCACAGGCACAGAGAACATGCAGCAGGGCGATGGATGCTCCATAATGCTGGGTCTGCTGTGATGGTGTGCACGTAACAGTCACTCAGGATGATGTGACAGTGAGTCACACCATTGCAGACCAACAAAAGGTGTTGTCATCCAAGCTGAGGGAAACCTAGTTAAGTATGCTTATGCAAGGGCTTGACTCCAGGACAGAGGCAGTGATCTGTGCAGGAATCTTCTATGCTGGGAGATTAACTTGCAGTCCTGGGAGTGGAAAGATTCCCCTCTACTCTCTCAGCTAAAATTCAGTTTGGTAACCCTTGATGCATTAGCTGAAGTTTAACGCATGACTGGTGATTATGTGCTGAGTAGGGACACAAGCTTGTGCTGTACCAAGGGCATTCCCTCTGGGAAAGGAAATGTCTGGGTCAGTGGCTGTGCTTGCATCTGCTTCCACAGGTTTACTGCTACTTTGCCTGAGAGTGGCAAGCTCAGGAGCCAGGCATTGGGGGGTGGAAGGGATTATCATATTATGGGTACAGTAGTGGTGGAACTGGGGCATTTCTCCTCACCAGAGCCAGGATTGGTTTTGAGGTGTGGAAAGTGCTCAGAAACTGATGTCATGCCCAGACAAAGACAGAAACAAAACCTCAGCTGGAAGCAGCAAAAGGTCTTGGAGACATCTGGGGTGGGAATTGAGTGAGGACTGCAGGACCTCCTCTTCTGCACCTTCTCAGTGGCCTTCATTGCTACAGTGCCCTGACCATCCTCTTCTTGCTTAAAAGTAAGCAATGATTTTCACATCTCCAGTGTCTGGGCAGCCAAAATTCCCTGGAAGTCCAAGCTGTACATTTAGCATCCAAGTCCTTCTGGAAATGCAGTCCTACAGCAGGACGCTTGTCACTCCAGTGCCTTGGGACTGCTTTTTGTCTGCTCCAGCTCCAGTTCGGATGCTCAATTTCCATCCAACGTCATCCTTGACCTTTAATGGTTCTGTGGTGAGGCACCTGCAGGTAGATTACACGATAGGTGACCCTTGCCTACAGTCCAGGACCAAAGCAGCCAAAGGCCTTGTCTTTCTCTCGGCTCACTGGTGTGCAGAGTGAGCCTGGCTTTCAGGGGTGAGAGCTTAAACCACTTTATAGCAGAGAGCAGAGACTTCTGGGAGACATTCAGGAACCATGACTCAAGAGTACTAGGGCAGGAAAGGATTGAAAGCTGAGGAAGGTGGAGGAGCTGCGACAAGACACAAAACTTAGTCATTCTGGCAAAATACTTGCCATTCAAAATATTTGGAGAAATACTGATGGGTGGAACTCTCTGAAGCAAGAACCAGACCTGCCATATCTCTGGTGTTAAGGCTGCCATCCTACACATGCTCTCCTATGGCTGATATTGTCTTCTTTAGCACAGCTGTGCCCATCCAGCTGCGGCCAGCTGTGCCGCTGCCATGGGTATGTTGCGGAGCCAGGTGCTCCCTCCACACTGAGCCGAGCATCCATCAGCTGCAGAGTGTTCCAGGATCTCTTCCCCACAGTTTATCGTGATGTGTCAGATAGAGCTCTAGGCTACAACACTGTCTCACACGCTTGCGGGGAGGGTAGCACTTGAGAGGGCTGCCCCGGGGATGTGGGCTGTAGTATTTCCCAAAAACTAGCTGTGCAGAAGTACAGGGGAGTGCACTGTCACTAAAGAGGAGATAAATATATGGTGACAAGCTTTTGTAGACAAGCATACAAAACACTCACATTGTGCCTGGCTGAAATATGGATGTGTCTGTTACAAGCTCAACACGGAGTGTTTTCTTCTGTGCTTGTGGAATTGACTCTGGCATCCACCCCTTGTGCAAGCAGTGTGCTCCAGAGTCTAGAGTTCTGTTTCTATATATAACACATGTTTTTAGTTGTGATGGGTATGAAAACTAATTATTAAAAGCAGGAACAAAGTGTAAATCAGGGTCATGCTGAGCTTGCAGGCAGCCTGAGAAAGAGCTCTGAAGTGTGTGAACTGTCTCATCCATCTCAACAGGTTATTCACTTTGAAGCTTTAAGTCTAAAAGCATGAAAGCTGGTGCTATTAATGACTTGCTCACTGCTCACCTTAGCAGGAGGCTGTAGTGAACACAGCCTAAAACCATCCTTTCCACTGCTCAGAAAGCAGTCATGGGATTAGTTAGACCTGTTTCCAGTTCTGAGCTTTTGCCTGCGTTTTTGGGACATCCGACCGGTTCACGCACTGTGTTCCATTCTGACACTCCCTGAGCATGGGCCTTCTGAGAACAGACCAGCAAGGATAGCCTGCTTTTCTCTGTGAGGCTATGTTCCTCCTCTTATCCATGGAGAAATGCTGCAGCCAGGAGCTGGAGATGGCAAGAAGCACCTGGGGTTAAGTTTTGGGCTTCTTTGCCTTTACACTGAGACAGAGGATGAGAGCTCACACATTCAGGGCCAGCTAAGAGGAAAACTGAGAAGTTTTCCTTTCCTTGCCTCCTAGCCCTCAGACAATGCCTGGATGCGGTGACTAGCTAGGCTGAGTGCTACAGGAGGACAGTGGACACTGCAGCACAGGGCCCTGGCTCCACACTGCAACATGGATGTTCCTCTGGAAATGCAGCACTAACTGTCTCCCATGCAGACGTCATGTGACTCATCTTCCCTGACAGAATTTTGATGCTGCAATGACAGTCCTATATTCAATTCCTGCAGGAACTGAATGTTAGATCACTGGCAGTGATGCTGTTGTTTATGCTTCTAACAACATTCACCCCCCTACTCGCTGTTCTCAGATACAAAACTTCTGTGACCTTTCAGATCTCTTTCCTGACAGTGACACAAACTCCCAGGTCTCCACTGTGACACTTCAATGCCTCCTTCAGCAATGGGGTGAGAGGGGTCAGAGAGGGACAGCAGAGCAGAGGGGCATGGGGAGAGGCGGCCACGGGGAATTGGTGAATATCAAAAACAAGCTAGGGCATCTTGTGGAGAGTCCAGACGGTGCAGGAGAGCGGTGGAAAGAGAAGGGAACATGTAGCTTGGATTTACTTGATACTTCACTTTCCACAACAACTGGGATATTTGAAAGCACAATTTAGCTAGAGTTTTGCTCATTTTCTGTTTCTAGACCTGTTGCATGAGTTACACACACAAAGCATTTGAGATAATGAGGCAAGGGATCATCAAAGAGGCTCTTGCATATGAGGTCTTGCATGGGCTTTCTGCCCGTCTTTCCCTGCTGCTGGGAAGCCCTGTGCTGAGGGATGGCCTGTGCTGTGTGTGAGGCCCCAAGTAAAGAGCGGCTTTTGCAGACAGCTGGGGACTGCAGTCAAGCTGTGATCGGCCTCCTCCTGTGCTTGCGCTGCTGGAGACAGGAGCAGCCTGTGAGGAGCAGGGTTTTCGCAGGATGCTAGGCCCCAAGGAGCTGTTGCATTTCAGGGACTCTCTGTCTGTTGTTTATGTTGCGGGATTAGACCACAGTGGGTAATCATCACAAATAAATTTTTAAAAAAGTAGTCATGCTGTGACTTATCAAACACACATGCAAGAACAAGCGTGAAGCACTCCAGGGCTGGCAGCGGAGGAGATGTCATTTGAAATGTAGATGCCTGGGTAATGAACCACATGAGCACACAAAGAGCACTGCCAGCGCAAAGTCCTTGTACAGGCAGAGGATGAGTCTGCAGAGTTGCCCAGAGGTCAAAGCAGTGATCAGCTTCCCCTGCTTCTGAATGAACAGAGGCTGCATCGTCGTTCGAGTGATGGTGACAGAGACCAAAGGAAAGCTGTGGGTGTTGTCATGGTGCATCAGAAGCTGTAATTGACAACAACATTATTGAAACAGAGGGTGTAGCTTCAAGAGTTCCTGTATGGCTCACCGTCCTTTTCCAGTGCTCCCCACTGCCCTTGAAGACACTGAATAAAAGTCATGGAAAGGAATGGAAGAGCAAATGGTGTGTCCTGTTGATAAAGTCCAAACAAATTGCATTTTTTCTGTTTGTCACCTGTACCCAGCAATGACTTCATTTCTCAGCAGAGGAGCATGCTCTTTCATTCCTCTTTCAAATAGGTGAAAAGCCATTCCCAGCCACTTGTATCAGCTGAGCCTGGAGCTGGTTGAATCGTTTGCTCATCAGAGACATAAATTTTTCTGCATATACATGTTATAGACAGTGTTACAGTGGATCCTAGCATCTGGGAACTTGAAAGCAAATAAGTTTTTGTTCATTTGTTCCAAAACCAGATTTGTATCAGCATTTATTATTCTGGGTCCTCCTTTTAATGTCTTTTACTATTGGGAATGTTCATGATTAGAGTAAAATTTACACCTTCTTGATGTCAGGAACAGCTCTGCCAGGGACTGACTTGGCTTCTTACTGTGCTGAGCAGCAGATCAGGGAGCATCTCAGGGGCCATGCAGGTTAGGACAAGGCTGCTCAGCAGAAAGCAGAATCCACTCAAAAGAAACAAATCTTGTGTAAAAGCCAATGTGTTCTCGCTTCCTTGCCCACTCCCCCTCCCTTCAGCTTTCATGTTGTTGGCTCAGTTAATTAAAATTGCAGTAATAGGGAGAATGGATGGTTTAGCAGATCGGTAATGGGATATACAGCCTTTCACCTCTAGGTCAATGGTTCGATTGCGGCCCAAGACGGCAGTGACCAAAAGTTATTAGCATCGAGGGGCTGCTCGGTGACCTCTGTGAGATGTGTGGGTGATTTCAGTGCTGTTCCTAGCAGGCAGGTGTCCACGCCGCGGGAAACGCTTGTGCAATGGGCACTAATTGGCACGCATTTGGCAGCCCCAGCTGCCAATGGGGACAGACTGGGCACAGAAGTGGCAGTAGCCCTCTTCCTGGTGGTCCTGTCCCACCAGGCCTGGGCCCTGCAGGTGCCAAGGAGCTGCTGGGCCTGCTCATGCCTCACTCTGTGGGTACAGACCATACCTGGAAAGGCCTCTGCCCAGCATGGTGCTTGCACCAAGCAGATGTGGGGAAACAACTGATCAGGACTGAGGAGAGGCCTGAGTGACACAAGCGGCAGGTAAAAACAGACCAGTTGCAAGGCACTTGGATCTGCCAACATCCAGACTGGATGGGCCTGCGAAGGCAGGAAAAGGGTGGGCCTTGCCAGCCATGCTACAGAGATTCGTGTGACATTGCCATTCAGAGCTCCAGAGCTCCTGGTGAGGAAAGAAGAGCAGAGCCGTGGGCCGCCACCCATGCCAAACACATCTTTCACTTTTCTGAACAAATTGCTATTATCTAACTAGTGTTTCATTTTAAACACTGGTATGGCTAAGTCTTCAATGGGTGTGAATCAGCAAAGCTGCTTCAGGCCAGTTTACACCAGCTGGCAATTTTCCTCTCAATATTGGTGACTCTTGTAGTATGAAGGAAAATGCAATTCATGTTTCTGTTTGTCGTCAATTCAGAATGACAGTGAGGGAGGGAGGAGAAGAGCAGTGGTTCTCCACTTCCCTTGGTGCAGTATTTGAGTTCCTCACTCTCTGGCATGCTTCTATTCCCACAACTCACTAGCAGAAGGCTCCTTCACCAGACAGGGTCCCTTGCATAAATGGAAATATGTGATGGGGTGGGTCGAAGTCTTCTTGCCCCTCTGTTCTCCAAGAAAGGCCTTTTCCAGTGACAGGACTCCCAGTGAAACAGCTGTTTTGAGGGCAACACAGCAACTACAACATTTTAGTCCCTGGGCAGCGCTGACAGAACCCTTTTTTACTGTGAGGATGCTGAGACACTGGAACAGGTTGCCCAGAGAAGTTGTGGACGGCCCCTCCCTGGAAGTGTTGAAGACTGGGCTGGATGGGGCTCTGAGCAACCTGGTCTGTGAGAAGTGTCCCTCCCCATGGCAGGGGGATTGGAACTACATGATCTTTAAGGTCACTTCCAACCCAAATCGTTCTGTGATTTTATGATTCTGTGATTTTGGGTACTCAACACATGGCAACAGGAAACCTAGCACAGCAGCATCTGCCAAGCAGTTTGCTGAGAAGGCAAAACTTCCAGCTTTTTCTGTCCAGGAGGATCTGCCAAAGCCCTGCCAATGCAACACATCTGCTCAGGAATTTGGCTCCTGCTCTCCAACACACATGTTGTTAACTTGTGAGCAAGTGGAAATGTTTCGTTTTAATGTTCCTTCTCAGTTCCTTGGGGTCAACATGGAGTCTGAGTCTGCCCCCTTCCCTACAGTTTCCAGGGCCTCACTGGATTCTACTAGCTCTTTGGTCCTACAAATAATGCCATCTGCTGTCATGTTTTATAGCTCCTCAGCTGGTCTTTCCTCCCCTCTGATTAGCTGAGGCTGTGGTGTCTGGCAGGCACTGCGTCCTCCCACCATCTCTCCAGAGAGTCCTTGTCCCGGTGCAGTGCCTCTCCCCAGCGTGCCATACAACCAGTAGCCCAGTGGCCATCAGCGCAGTTGCTCTGGTGGCAGCAGTGAAAGTCAGCCTGTTCCTAGCAGTGGTGCCTGTTTTTTGTTTTGCAGGGCAGGGAGCTGTTCCTCACCAGGTACTCTCAGCCTGAATTGTTTGGGTTGGTGTCTCTCTATTCCAGGAGTCCAGTTGTTAACTGCACTTTCATCCCCAAGCATCATTTCAGTGCGATGTGTAAACAATATGTCAGTACTTTTAATCAGTCCTCATTTCGCTTTGTGTTTTCCTTTTTTGTTTGTGTGCTTTTAGGGACAGATAGCTTTCCCCCTTCATTAAGGAGTCCCCAAAGTCTGACTGTGACTGATGTGTTTCCTTTACTGGCATATTTCTGGGGAGGATTTGAAAATCAATGAACATCTTCTGTTCCTATGCAAGCTGCCACATCAGTGGCATTGCTCCCCGTTCGGCATGAGCTTTCTTTTCTCTTTTCATTTTCTACAGTTTTTCGTCCTTGTTGAGCTGTGGTGTTGATGGTCTTATGCTACATGTATTGCATTTTGGCTTTTTTTCAGTTCTTTGGCGTGAAAGAATTGCCTTTGTGAACTTTGGGTGTATGGCTCCAAAGAGTCTCTCAAGACCCTTCCATTGCTGAATTCCAGAACTGTTTGATCCCTCATGAGAGACCATCTTATTTTCTAGGTTCACAAGACAATCCTTTTGACCTGAGGCCAAGGAAGCACAGATGAGGATTCTTTTTCTTCTTTAGACTTTCTCTGAAAAACAATAATTCCACAGGTAAAAGCCCCAGTACCTTCATTAGAGGTCTCTCCTCCTCGATCTATCTGGTATTCAGTGTAGTCCCAGAGCTCAAAGGGTTTTCTTTTCTTCAGTGCCTGCTTAGCTGTGGGGGCCCAAACCTGGCTTGTAGCAATTATGGTGCAGAAGAGTCTTAAAAGTCTTAGAACAGACAGGCTTAAATACACATACACCCAATGGTGAAAAAGGAATATATTATTTGTTTAGAGAAGTCAAAAATTTGTAACATTAAAATACATCTATACAGAAAAGTCCAGAATTTCGCTTTCAGCCAGGACTGCCAGGAGATTCTGTGGATAGTTTTCTCTATACCCAGCATGTTAGCAATGCAGTTACTGCACAGTGATGATTATCAAGACAAGATGCACTTTTTTTCTTCAGAGATCTGTCATGCGTTACCAAGCTCAAGTTTTGTTATTAGTGCCTCAGCCTACATATGATATACATTGCTTAAGCCTACATATGATGCGTGTTGCTCAAGAACTATGGAATGAATTGCCAAAATTAGAAAGAATCCACAAATTAGTAGAGTAAGAAATCATTTTACACGCAGGAAACCTTTCTAAAATGAAAAACAATATGTTCCAAAAGGTCACTGTGGTCATCTTCAGCATTAGGGGGCTGGAAAAACAATAAACAATGGAAAAACCCAAAGGTTTCCAAAGTTTTTAGGCCAACAGACTGTCCCTTCAGTGATAAGGGACGACTCTATTGTCATCGAAGTTTTGCTTGAACATTTTTTGCTACAAAACACTGCAGAATACTGTATTTCTGCCTGCAACTTACCATGCCCGCGCAGTTCCCCGGTGATCCATAAATCTCAGTGTGGGAATGGCTGCTGCAGACACAAAGTTAGAACAAGAATCATAAAGCTGCAGGAGACTACAAGAATCCCCCTGTGTCCTCCCTAGAATTCTGGCAAATACAGACGTAGCTCAGATGTAATTAGCTACTCTTCTCTGATTTTGTTTAAATTTATCTTACTTTGTGCTTACTTTGTCTAGCCTCCAGGTTCTGTTACAGGCTCTTCAGTCAAGCACTGTCCTGGCGTTGTGCAACACCAAGCACAATGTTGATTGATGAGCGCATCGGTAACAGGGAATGCTGGCAGACTTCTGCTGTCACTGTCAGAGCTCCGAGAGGCTGTTGTATTTATGTCAAACAGATTTGTGCTTGCTTGTACCCAGCAGCTCTCCTTCCAGTTTTTTTGCGCCTATGCTTAACACCTCTCAGAGTTAGTTTCCCTGCTGAATATTGTGGAAAGTACCTCCTTTACTTGGACAGGGATGATGAATTCCATTTGCACACATCCTAAGTACATCGTTGGAGTTATTCTTATCATTTGCAAGTATTAAGAGAGTTCAGGCAAGTTAAAACTATTAAAAAAAAAAAAAAAAAGAATAAAGAAAGAATGAAGGAAAAAAAAAAAGAGAGAAAAAAGAAAAGAAATTATATGGTTTCAGGATAATTAAGAACATCATCCTGCCAGGTCATAATCTAGGTACTTCCACCTGGCTAGTCCTATTTATAGAGTGCAAATATTCTTAACAAGACCAAATCCTTCAAATATTCGCAAATTTAGGAATTCTGTACTTTCTGGGAAAAAAAAAAAAAACAACAACACCTTAATACCATCATGATTTATAGCATGCATTTTGCAGAAAGCGCTTCTTGTAAAAGATTCATACAAAACCTCAAATACAGCGTAAGTCAACAAGAAGTTACATACGGGACATAGGGAGGATTAAACCAGATATTGCTGATATTGCAAAGGTAAAAATGCATAGAAATAATATTTTGAAGAGTCTTCTCAGGGGTTTTTGATATATCATAAAGAAACAAATGGACCATTTTAAAATACGTATTTTAAAACATCTTTCAAATAAAAACTTATAGAGTTTGAAAATATAGTCTTACTGTCCCAAATTCTTTTGGATCCAGAGGAATTAGGGTTTCTCCCCCTTTTTTTCCTGGCCCTGTTTCTCTCACTCTGACATGCCTGAAACTGGTTTATTCTCCCTCTGTCCCATGTAATAAAATGGGGGGGCAGGCAGAATTTCTACTTTTGCAGAGATAGAAGAAAGTAAAAAGTAAATATTTTCTAAATCCAAATTTATTTGAAATAGTTTGCACAAGTGGAAATCCCAGCAGCATCACTAACAGAAAGAAAAGGATCGGTTAAGACCAAACAGAGGTAGTGTACAGTTAACATAGTGTTTCTGAAAACTAAACCAAAATGATACTATTTTAGGGATGCTGTCTGTCAGCTGCTGGTTGCACACCACAGAGTTGGCCTCCTGTCCTGCCAGACCTGCACCTCTGAGTCTCTGACCTCCACATAGCTTCACCCAGGGTTTGGAAAGAAACTAGATGTGAAGAATTGCCTGTAAGAGACATTCACCTTTTCTATAGTCTTTTCCCTATAGTCTGCTCTTTGCCCACCTGTGGGAAAACTGGAAGTCTTGCAGCCACCATGGCACTGATGTCAACCAAAGGCCGACAGTGGCACAGCTGGAGCCCCACAGGGACCCCCATTCCTGCTCCGTGATGCAGATCTCCTGTGCACTAGCACCTAGGCAGCCCTGGACATACCTTCCTCCTCCCACTGCACTGAGACTCTCTGTGCCAAAATACACTCTTGTGTATCCTGGACTTCCAGTAACTCCGCTGGCATAAAGAAATTGTGCTGCGGAAAATGAGAGCAGAGCCTGGCCCCTAGCTGAGATCTCATAGTGGGGGAGACGACAGCTGTGGGGTTTGAAGATTCAGGTTACTCAGAGGCCAGGCTGAAAGTTGAGACAGACAAAGTGCTGATTGAGATTTTTAAATTTGCAATTACTATTTCATAATAAACACAGACACCTGCAACACAACACAGTGTCTATGCACACTGCTAATAAACCCCTAGCAAGCTACAGGAATAAAATTTTAGACATGTCTTAAGAGGAAAGATGGAATAATAATCATCTTCTTATGCAGGAAGCAGAGCATAAAATGTGATGGATATCTTACTCCCCAAAAGAAGCATCATTCATCTCTTTCCACTCCGTTTTTTTCCAAACTAGGCGCAAACAGGATAACAAAAGCCATTAGAACAAACAATAGAATTTCTACCTCAAAAGTTAAAAACAAAAAATATTTTTTGTTTGCATTGTTCCCCAAATTTTGTAGGGCATTAGTGATACAGGGGAGGAACAAATAACACTGAGTTCAGTATAGGCTTTGAATCTGGCTACCAGAAATTGGGCAACCACTACAAACATCTGATATTTTTCCATCATTTCTTTAAATATTTATTTAAGTATTCTAACCTCAAATACTAAGCCAGCATTTACAAAGAAATATTTGGAAGTGTAAAGTCACCATTGCTAATAAAAAAAATAAATACTGTAATATAAACATTGGAAACATTAGTGGCTTACATTTTTCCAAATATTTTTTGAGCAACTGTCCAAAGCGAAAAGTGAAAGAAAAGCTGATCCTTCTTGGAAGGAGACATAACTCACAAGATAGTGCTTAGTAATTCATGAGGTCAATCTGTCTTGCAGTTTGTATTACTTATGATGCCCTGAATCTAAACACATTTTGCATTTTAAGAAAGTTGAGGTAGATGAATTAAGTACAGATTACCTGGATTTTCAGGAAGTTAAAATCCACAATGAGATGCAGAATTAATTCTTATAGTTCGGTCCTGCCTAAGCTCAAATACAGATTAGAATACCCTGGGCATTGTATTAAAATGTATCACCAAATTTTGGGCCTGATGGACGCCTCTAATTTTAAACTACGTCTGTGCCACACTTGTATCATATTCCCAAACTCTTTTTTCACATTGGTAATGCTTATGATATAAATTGTTTCTTCGGTCTGAGTGTTACCACATGCTTGCAAAATCAGGGCTGTTTATGCTGTCCCTTCGTAACAGCACCTTTCTCAACATGCTTCATTCTGCTCGTTTATTTGTCCATTGTTTTCTTTTTTTTTTTTCAATTATTCTTTTCGAGTGTATCTATTTTTGTTCAAGTTCTGTTATGGAAGCTTAGCTATTGTTATCAGTTTTGTGTTATCAAAATACGAACAGGTTGTCTCACAAACATGTTTATGTGTTTTTTTTGACAGGTACTTGAGAGTTCAGGGAAGTTCTGGAGACAGGATGAGTGAGGATCTGAGTTCCCTGCTTTATCTTCCCCATCCAGCCACGTCTTATACAGTAATCACATAGAAGGGTGGGAGCAGGCCGTGTTACAGGACAAAGAAGCTCATCATACCTGCAGGTGACGGGCGCTTCAGTCAAAGATAAGCCAAAGCCCAAAATGTAATGGCAGCATGTTGTTCAGCCCATGGAACATGAAATGACTGTGAAGACCTAGTAGATCTTCACTTCCAAATGTTTTTAATGGCATTTGGGATAACCCAGATTGTACCAAAGAGGTTTTCTTTTTTGGAAAAATATGCTTTGCATGAGTACTTTTATGAGTCCGTATGTTATTTCTGTCTGGGTTCATTTAGGAGAGTCATGAGATGAAGGCAAATGCCACTAAAATCCAACCTAATCTCCTGCCATTTTAGTAGCAGGACACTTATAAAAGACAACCAAGAAGCCCTCAGGAGACCATAGCAGCACTTCAGCACATTTTGTCTACATTTTAATTCCTTTTTACACTTGTTATAATTGAGCAGTTGGGGAAAATGTTGCCAGATCATGATAGATCCACCTCCAACTGGATATCTGGTTTGACTTAAAGACTTAAAATAATGATCCTCTGCCATATGTTGAATATAACTTGAGGTTTTTAGCACAATATGTCTTCGATTAAGTGTACAGTATATGCCACAGCACCGTTGAGTTGTTCCTCTGAAGAGAAACAGCATTGCTTCTGCTCTCTAGCTGGGAGGACTTTCCCTTCAGGCTAAATGAGACAACAAATTAGGGGTGGGCCTTCAGTGTGGTCTTTGCAGATGGAAGGTGCTGCGCTGTCTAACCAGGGAGGTTTCCAGCTCGGGAGGCGTAATCAGTTCAGACAAAAAGCGGTTGAAAATACTGAACTCTGTTGTATCAGTGCAGCCGCAGTGCTCCACTCCTGTGCAAATGGGGGGTCTGGGCAAATCCTGAAAAGTACCTATGAAAGCAAAGGAAAGGCTAACATTTACTTACATGCGTATGTATGAAAGCACATGGTAAAAAAATAAACAGCTATGAATACCACACTTCTGTAATAATTATACTACTAATGAACACTACCTGGAATTTGAAATTTTTATGTATATAATTGTTTCAAGTGTTTGTAAAACTTAACAAATAATGAAATATTTCTTGTATATTCAGTGTTTTTTTTTTCTGTGTTTTTGAAAATAACTAACAATATTTATTACTGCAAATGGCATGCTGGTAGTTTTCTAAACACTTCTGGAGCCCATCTTTCCATTTACTCCTTTTGTTTTTTTCTAAGACAGTGCTGAGGTAAAAGTAGCTAAGAGCCATATGTACCTTTTGTCTTCATTCATTCCCAGACAGATAGCATTTAAAAAAATTTGTTTGATATCTTCTGGCAGTATGAATTTGCTTTTTCTGGTAATTCCAAAGAACCATAGTGAATTACTGTCAGTGGACTTGAAACATACTGGATTACTGTCAAAGGGAGGGCAGATCAAGTGCCAATCTCCTCTCTCATTCATCCAAAGAACACTCCTCTGGTGACTCCAGTTTGTTTTGGTGAGAAGTTTATGGATCTTCTCCTTCCCCTTTCTGTTCTGCATGCAGACATGAACACTGCTGCAGCCAGGACCTGTACCACAACACCAGCCCCAAGTTGCTGGTGTGATCAGGGATACCATGATCGAGCAGGGAGCTCGATGGGTCTAGAAATCCACAGGCTAGAGGCATTAGTGTATCTAATCTAGTGATCCCAACAACATCAGAGGCCATCTAACAGGCTCTGAAACAGACTCATGGCACCCTGAGCAGTGTGGCCTTGCCATCGCAACCACTGTGACAGCACAGGTACGTGAGATGTGTCACTTTGCCAACAGGGAAACAAACGGAGCAGTGCTGACTGACAGCGTGGTGGTGGTGAAGGCTGAGGGTTCTGTTCTTCCACACATGCCTGTTACTGTGAAAACGAGTATCTCTGAAGTAACTCTACACACTCTGCATTTCGTGTTGTCAATGTGTGAGTGCAACAGACTTCTGTGTATGTCAACTTTTATGGCAAAGTCTGAGGAGACAAGAGGAACAAGCAAAAAGCATTTTAAAAGAGAACATCAGACCTCTACTGAATTCATTCATTTGATCTACCAACCAGAAGAAAAATGTCTCAAACCTTTTTGTAGCCATTACAGGATTCCTATCACACTAGATATGAAATGCCATGTGCAACCCCATGTCTAAAAGCATTGTGTTGCTTCAGGTTATCTGAGGACAGAAAATATCTCAGCATGTGATGCCGTGCAAAATGACACAAGAAGCCCTCATCACACTGCACAAAAAGCATAGAGAGACCAGTTTTTGTTGTTTGTTTGTTTGCTTTTTAAGTGAGAGGAAAAATGATAGGTTCCAAAGATGACTCAGAGTAACTCATATCCTTGTATGAACCCTTCCATCCCTTTTCCTTACCCTCCATCTCATAACTGTTTCTCTACCACAATGAACAGAAACAGGTAGACTATTTAAGGAATAGCAAATATCTGGTACAGACAATTAGAATGGATTTTAACAATTTAAAGATAAAATATTTAAAAAACAGGAGTCAAAAGGTAAGCTATCTGTCTCAAGTGTCTCAAGTGTCAAGCATCACAACTGTGCATTTTCCTTTGCAGGCAAATAAAAGATACTGTCCCTATCCTGCAGAGCTCAAGATCCTGGGGAGGGATGGGAAGGTCCTGCAGACAATTGCTTCCAGATGAAGTGCTTACAGTCATGTATTAGGCACACTGTAGAGACCCTAGGAGACATATGGCTGTGAAATGGTAATGAATTTAAAAAAAAAAAAAAAAAAAAAAAAAAANAGACTCTCAAAATCTTTGAGTTTTTCTTTCTTCTTTTTTTTTAAAAAAAAAAAGTTTGTGGAGATGAAGAGGACAGCAGAGGACTGTTCTTTGGTTTTGTTGATGACCCACTCTGAATAGGAAGGCTTGGAGAAAACTCTGGAGGGAAAGAACAGGTGGAAGATGTGGATGGACAGGGAACCCGATGGGGGAGAGACAAGTGGGAGGATGGCAAGATGTGTAGGGTGGGGAGGCTGATGGGCACAGAGACGAAAAGCTGTGAGGAGAAACATGGACAGAAGCTACATAGAACAGGCCTTGAACGAGACATGAGACTAGAATCTGATATGAAAAACTAAAGAAAGGTACTGACAGGAGATGAAAAGGGCCTGGCTGGAGACAGAGCATGTGCCTCTGAGTGATTCAGATGGAAAGGCTGGAGGGCAATAAAGCGGGAGGCCTGGCAACTGTATGTTGTCAAATGAAGAAATGAAGTAATAAGGCTTTGAGGCTGGGGAATAAAAATAATAATGAGTACAGAAAGGGATCAGCAGGTCCCAGAGAGCATGTGGAAATAGAGGACAGCACAGGCCAGTGCAGCCACCTGTAGCCACGCGGGAGAGGAATGGGTCAACATCATGTGTGCTCAGTTCTCCTGCTGATGTCAATGGGCTCTGGGCCAGATCCCACATATAAAGGGGGAGCAGGGCCAGGGCCAGTCACTGAGTATGAGGGACAAGAGCTTAGAAAGACCAAAGCAGCCCTCCCATCTGGTGTCAGCATATTGGGGGATGAGAGTCATAGCCAGTGGGGATGTGGGCCACTTGCCACCTGAAGCAAGCCACAGCCCCTGCTGGGCACACAGGCTGCTCAGGGACTGACAGTGATCAGTTGCAGGTGTGGGATTCACAGAGAGGAGATCCAAGAGATCCTCTAGTGTCAGAAGAGAGGCTTAAATATGGTTGGATGTTTCTCACCGCTCACAGCTGGTGTTGTGGTGGAGAACATGAACACCCCAATTCTTTTGACCTCTCCCACAGGCCAGCAGCCAAAGCCCTGCAGGAACAAGAACAGCAAGATGCAAAGCAGGAATCCCACATCATTTCCTATATTGCTCTGTGAAATCTGCTGAAAGAAAGTGTCAGCAGAGACAAAACTTGACACTGTTGGCAAATGCAGAATTGTTTTGTTGCTAGTATCCTGAAAGAACACTCCTGCAAGTATTTGAGCTAGCACACTAACTGAAGGTCTGCTTTGCCTTTAAGTTATCTACTGTTGGATGAAGGTATATGGAAAAAAAAATAAACATTCAGAAAGGCCTTCTACCGTACTCCATAAAAAACAACAGCATCTGAGGATATCAGTGCTGATGGTAACCAGAATAGAAATTCACCCTCAGCTTATTGACACCAAGTCCTCTGGGAAACAGAACTTCCAAATGCTTTGAAAATACACACTAAGACAGCATGCAGAATCAGCAATCAAGAGAAACCACTGTGATACTCTGCAGCTCCTTCACTTCTGCATGCCGGAGGCATTATGATTTTGACTTCCTTTGTAAACTATCATGAGGTGATTTCCTACAGAGGAGAGCATGTATTCTTACTATACTGATGAGAAATGGAGCACTGCGTTTAGTTTCTTAGAGAGCAGAATCGTACTCATGAGGATGATCTCTTTTTTTTTTTTTCCCCGCAGAAGAATTTGCAAGTGTTTGTTGGGTAGTTTTAATTAATCACTTGTCCCTAAGGAAAGTGAATGTGAGTACCTTACAACATTGAAAATAATCAGACACGAATCAAGTTTATGAACTAGTCCCCTTTCCAGTTCATAAACCCTTGTCTTTCTCCCCCTTATATGTAAAGGGTCAAGCACAGCATAATTCATAACCTATGCCATAAATCTCACTAGGCCACAAGAGGGAGCAGCTTTCAGAGGTGCAGACAGCTGGAGAACAAGAAAAAATCCCCCATTAACAGATAAAATCAGCAACGAAACGCCATACTGGAGATCTCCAGTCTCAAAAGAACACAGAGGAGTGGCATTCTCCCAGCCAGCTGTGTGTTAGTTCATATTTTGTAGAGCATTACCTGCAGGTGCAGCCTTTGTGCCAAAGTGAACAGCAGTTGTTCTTAAAACTCACACGACTCAACAGACATCCCTGTGTTCATTTCCAAAGATTTTCCAAGCTTAATCTTAATGCTTTTTCCTAGTGGAAGACTAGAGCTACAGGGTTAATTCGTCAAGGCAGTAAAGGAAGGTCACTCCTCTGAAAAAGAAAACTTCTTCAGAGAACAGATCAAACCAAGGCTATAAAAAGTAATCAATGAAGATTCAGAATATTTCCAAGCCATCTGCTTGATTTCAGCACCTTAACACTTGAAGAGTGTTTTTCCTCATATTTTTTGTTTGTGTGTTTGTTTTCAACAAATACAGCCCATCCCTAGCTTTTGCTGACACTGCTGAAGGATTCTGTTCACCTAAGTAAATTACTGTGACTTGATGTCTCTCACTACGGATTCCGTCTCTTTCAGGAGCCCTTAACACCAGAGATTGGATTTTCTGCATCAGATGAATCTGTGTGCCCTGACAGACTGCTGCTTCCGTTGCTGTTCTGTACAGTAACACACCAGTGTAGCATTTACAGGGCAGACCGGTACTACACTGTGTTGTGAGGTATCTGGAGGGCCATGTCCTCATATGGTAGAAGGATGTGTTGGTCTGCCTCCATATGTTTGCTGGCACAAACACTTCTAATGGAATGGAATTGAAACACATTTTTTTTAAAATCACTACTTAGTCCTTTTTCAGTTAACAACTTGGTTTCAGTGGGAATTTCCCCTCTTTCTAGACTGCCAAGGGCAACTGTCTTTAGAACCGATCAGAACACCATCAAAAACATTTTTTTCTCCTTGCATTCTCACAAAGCACAGTGAAGGCTCTGGAGGACATTTGCTTGTTACAACGTCATATCAGGGTACTTATCCACTGCACAACCATGTGTCAGCTCGGTCTTTTTGCACACTGCATCATTCAGGGCAGGCCTGATTCTACACGAGAGCCCAGTCTCCTAACTTCCCACATGTGTCCATATGCCAGTGTGCTGAGGGGCACGACTTTTGCCTGTGTTCCCTTGGAAAAAGGCAGTGGAGCAGTAGAGGCACGTGGTGTGCAGACAAAGAGCACGCATTCAGCTGAAGACTTCAAGCTCATGTCACATATTAAATGCAACATCTAGAGGCACAGATCTAATTTCCTAGAACCCCTGTGATCAATCCATGGAGACAGAGGAATAGGGGGAAAATCAAAGGAGTTGTAGCACTGAGACTTTGGGATCCCCTTTTCCAAAGCCAGCCCTCTCACTTCCTCCATGCACACTGGGAAGGGTTTGGTCTCCAGAAGGGCTATCATCTCTTTTGGAAGCAGGCAGTGAGGCATCATTGCTATGGTAATTAGAGGAGAAAGGCACTTCCTTGTGCCCTCTTGCATGTGCAACCAAACTTAACACCATGGTGCTGAGTTACCTGACAATAGAGAGACCAGCATGTAAATCCTCTTTTGGCTTTTGGAGCAAGGACTTGGATTCAGGTCTCCCACCCCAAAATTAGCCTTTCTCTTTAAGCAATATAAGTCCCTCTGTATAAATAATTAAGCGTTCACTGGGCCAGGAAGGGGAATGGGAAATATGGCCAACGATTCTCCATCCTGCTAGTTAGATGCTCATCTGGGATGCGGGCAAGTCAGGTCCAAGCCTCTTCAGCAATGACTAGTTAATTATTCATACAAAACACAACAGCTTCTACAGGAGAGAGGGAGTGCAATTACCCAGCAGATTGGCAGTGGATCCGCTCTCCTGGGGTGTGGGATAGCCGAGTTCAGTCCACGCTCTAAGTCAGGGTGAGGGAAGTTTTAAGAATGATCAACAGATAATTGTGTTGAATTCTTTTAGCACTTTGTAGGCTAGTGCTAACAATTTAGCTATTGGGTGGAGTGTACGCACAATTTTGCAAACTCCAAATTCTTCTCCCCTTGGTATGAGTGCTGTCCTACCATGAAAGCTCATGTATCAAGGATGAGACTTCTCTGTTATATAAAAATAAGTTGCCCATCAAGGAAATAATCTAAATTTCCTTTACAGTAACGGGCAGGGTGAAAACAAAAACAGAACAAAAAAAAAACAAAAAAAAACCAAAGCAGCAATGACATTTCTGAATCCAATATATCCTTCAATAATAATAATATCTTAAAAAAAAAAAAAAAATAAAAAAAAAAAAAAAAAAAGAGAGAGAGATAACTTATTCTCTAGAAGTTTTATTTGACTGTAAGGGAGCCTAGATGTCCAGCTGGGATGCAGGCCTGTGTTTGGGAGGTACCCGAGGTCAGATGAGAGGAGGCCCATTTGGGTTTCCATGATGCACCTGGCATCGTGGTGCAGCGATTACACAGTGCTGTGAGTGCACTGATGCACAGCGCTAAGCAGCAGCAGAGCTCCCCCGGGATCAGGAGGGCCCCGGCCCTGCTAAGTGGCAGAAGGTCTCATAGCAGAGCTCTCTCCATTATCTGTGTTGAATTGAGCCTTCCTCTTTTCTCACCTCACTCGTTTGGATTTCTAACCATGCTTCAAATGCACATTGCCATAGCCACTGCCTTTGGTAGGATTTGCACCTAGAACTAGGAAAGATTGAGAGACTGCACATAAGTAGTATAAATGGTTTAACTGAGCAGTACGTGTAGGATTTGTTTTCAATTAGCTCACAAATTCAAAACACTGGGAAATCCTGATTTATATGCCGATGTCAGTTAGTGGAAAAGCATAGTTCCTCCTTGAGACTTGTACTAAAATCTCCCATAGAATCAATGAGTGATAGTGTGCACATCCCACTGACATTAACAGGGATGTGATCCACCCAATATGCTTGTGAGACTAGCTCATAGCCCTCCAGATGGGGAAGCCACAAGTGAGTAGAATTAATTTTTTTTCTAGGTTGTTTTCAAATTAAACAAGTAATAAATTTGCACTGCTCTGTAGCCTGGCTCTGTAGCCTGCATCATGTGTTTAAATGAAGTATTAAAATGTCATTGTCATCTCACAGCAGATGGGGCAGTGGTTTCTCCTCACAGTAAAGTTTCCTAGGGACACACACTAGGGAGAACATTTTGGCAGAAAAGCTCCTGTATGGTAATGTCATCCAAACGTGGAGGTATTGCCGTGTAGGAACCACTGGGAATGCTTGAGGGTCACCAGCTTCAATATGGGTGTAGGGCCTAGGTCAGAAAACAAACAGGGCTCTGTGTGGTTCCCTTGCCTGACCTCTGAGAGACAGTGTGGATGTAGCTGAAGTGGCTAATGGGAAGGAGTAGAGAGGCATCTAGAATGACGCAAGTACTTAAACGCAATAAAATAATCCAGAAAAACAACTTCGTAATAGCTGCAAAACTTCTCTGTGTCTTAAGCAGTTGTGTACAAACTTACTCAACTTCAAATGCCCATGCTCTAGTTGTCAGTGTGCACTGGATCTCATTGCTCTGGCTATGCAGCAGCTACACAGGCTGTATACTTCTACAGCAGAGGTTAAATCTGCTTTCTGACATTTCTTTGCACCAGAGAGTGAGAGATGGGCCTCGCAGGCTGCACACCAGTATCTGAACAGACTTAGAGGCTACAAAAGCTAGCAGGCAGCAACTTTGGTGTCTGTGTTTCAAAGACAAGGAGCCTGACTCGGGCAGCCAAGGACTTTGAGCCCCAAGTAATCCAAGTGCCATGCTCCAGAGCAGAGCAGAAGAACAGATGCAGCGATGCTCCGCGCCTGATGTCGGTGACCGCTGTGTGAGGACCTCTGTGTGTGTGTCACTGTGGCTCAGCTTCCTGAGATGCCTCACTCTTTCCAGACGCTGAGCCGAGGCTTTCATTGTGGGTCTCTGATTCACCCTGTTGATTCAGGAACCGTGAAGGAACCGCCTTGCCTTGCCTTTGGTGATTTTTCTTCAGCTGTGCAGCAAGGAAAAGCACAGATTTGGATCCAAGTCTCTGATCCTCAAGTTTGTCCTTCGGACGACACACAGCAGAGTGCCCTCCCTCCTTCGCTAACACAGAAGGGGCTGTTACAACAACTCTGTTCCCTTCTTTTTGTACTTTTTTTTCCTTCAGAAATATTACGAACAGTAGAAATGCACAATACATATTTCTTCAGAGATGGATACCATAAGCTGCATAGCACATGGATTCAGGAAACAGTTTTCAACTTTCCTTAACCTACAAATTTATGAACACTTACACATAATTTTTGTGTCAATAAATAGTTAACATGAGCTACACAAATGAAGGAATATATGTACTTGATTTATACAACTAGTGTACATCTCTTTGCCTATTTGGAACTGAACACATTCAATTATCAGTTTAATTACAGGGCAATTTTATTTCTCTTCCACATCATGTGATTTCATTTTAGATTTGAACAATACACATGCACGGTTTGTCTGGTTTTTAATAGCTACCATATTGCTCATCCATTTTGCTGGTTGTATAACTTTATTTAAGATTCTGTGCTTCCACATGGTTGGCAATCTTTTTTTTTTTTTTTTTTTTTTTTTTTTTTTTTT
>VXAV01003604.1:113115-126714 GCA_013399715.1 Alectura lathami
TCTTATTGAAGGGAATTGCCACTCAACAGTGGCAGTTGCATTGGTTTACACTCAGAGACGATTTTCAAGTGATGCTCTTCAGTCAGGTATCAATCGTCTCAAAAAGCCTCCATGTTCAAATTAAATACCTTCTTAAGCAAAATGCACAAAGCTGGACATGAACATGGCATGACATTACTGCTATATTGCATTGTTCAAAGCTTTTCACTCCTTTCTCTGCCTCCAAAAAGCAGAGAAGGATCTCTCTGTGCTTCCCAGCTGTGCTCTGAAGGTGCTTTCTGTGGGACCCACATTTGTCTGGATCTATCAGTGCTAGTCACCTCAGAACACAAGTACCATTGAATAAGCTTTGCCCAGAATATTGAGGCAGTTTGCAAGGAAGATTTCACTTATGGATTCATCGTGCTGTTACTCTTAAAGCTTGCTGCGCTACGGTCTGAGCCACATAGCTGAAACTGGATTTCTAGGCAGTCTAACGTTTGCAGCAGTTAGTGAAGGCAAACCCACCACAAAAGCTGATGTTCTCAGCTCCCACTTGCTGTAAAGTAGAGGGGAATGTTTCTATCGTTACACTTTTTTTTTTTTTTTTTTTTTCTTTGCTTGGTGATTGCTTTTCTGGAGCAAGATCATGAAAAAGTAACAGTAAAATGCCTTCCTGTAACCTCTATATTGCTTTTCCTTCTATGCACAAAACCTGCTTTGCTTTTGTTTCATTTTATGTTTATGTCAGTACTTGACCTTGTGTGAATAATCTGTTATTTCAGCTGTTCCTGTCCTAGGCTTTTTTGCCTGTTAGCTGATCAATAAGGCAGTCCAGTTACATGACAATATAAGCTTGGTAGCCTCGTTACTGACTCTCCGCACTTCCCAGTATTTCATCTGTACATATGCCAGCCTTTCACACAAATGCTGTTCTTCATTCTGATTTCAATTTTATTGCCAGTTGATGTAATAAGAAACATTACACATCTCCTAGGTACCTATTACTTTTCCAAAGTGTTTGAGATTTTATATTCAAAAAACATCCTTTGCCATATGTTCTAAATTCAGTGTGGCACCCTGATTACTCTCCTTCCTTTATCTATTTCATATAGTTTTCATGCATCCCTGGAAAAACTCCATTTTTCACAAATAACCCATATATACACATTGCATCTGAGGATGAAGTATTGCTCACAGCCATGCCTGAAGTCATTCAGCCAGCCACAGCAAAGAAGTTAAGCAGGGAAATTTATTTCACTTCTGGCGCCACGCTAAGAGACACACTCAAAAAGACATTTGCAAGAAATAACAGCAGCTTTATTGAATCTACTAAGTTATGAGCAATTCTGCATATGCTAGTAGATGGTGCCATTTATGATAATAAATAGTTAGACACATACACAGCCTGTACCAATGCAGATATCTGGAACCCACTGACTATTGCTTCTTCCTTGATTAGGAGTGAGAGGTTTCTGGCTACTTACTCAGGTTATTGAAAAAGGATAGAGGTCAAACACCCATAAAACCTATTTTTGTCCAGATAGGTGTCATTCGAATAGCTTGCTCAGGGAAAACCTCATGTATGCACTAAACTATACTCAAGGGTGTGCTCTCCTACACTGTGAGTAAGCCCTAGAAGTGTCTGTCTGGCCGGCCACCTCTGTGTGTCTCACCTGCCTGTGTGACATTGGCATTATCTGGAGGCGCAGAAAGCTGCTTGCCAGATGGGCCACAGTGTTTGGCAGAGAACTCACATGGTGAGGACACAGAGCAGGACTTGGGAATGCTTCCTGCCTTTTCTAGGCTGTTGAGTTCAGATAAAATAAGGCATAGCCAACAAGACCCAAAGCTGAATAAGAAGAGAAGCGTAACTTCTTGTTTTTGTACCTGTCTCCTCTCCATCTTCACCATCAAAGACCATCTGGATTAATTTTGAGTTCTTGTGAGTAAAATAATACTCTCTACTGTGTGCAGTGTCATGGTTTCTAGCATAGGGAAATTTCAGGGAAATAAATTATTGTTTTCCTAGTGTAGAAAGTACTAGCAGCAAGCCAAGATGAAGATGTCTGGCGTGTGCCCAGAGCTCTGCTGATTTCACATGTCCACTCACACATACACACTTACTCCCCAGAGGCCACCCAAACTCAGTCTGGCAGTAAACAAAAACAGGAGATCCACCTACTTCACAGGCATGATAGTATCATCCAATGCAAAACACATTAGCAGTAATTCACTCTCCAGACACACAAATTATGTAGTGACTCCTACCTCTGCAAATGTAAGCATGGCTGAGTCAATGGAAACAGCACAGAGCTCTGTGACTGGGGAAAAAGCAGAAGACATCTTAAAAGTAATTATGTTATTTTCCTGATGTTTGAATTATGTAAAAAGGAATATCAAGCTGAAAAATCAAACATCCAAAAATTTGCCAAATTTAGAATTGTAAAAATTACTTATTGTGATCCGTGCTTGATGCTTTCTTCCACACAGCCAACCATGACCCTGAGAAATATTTTGATGAAGGGAGCAGAATCTTTGACCACAGTGATCAAAATCAACATCTCAGGAAGGTAACAAGAAGTAAGATAAGAATATTATTCATTTACTCTTAGAGTATTGCCCTGCTGTTGGAGTATTACTCACCTACTGTTAGTATGCTATTAGAGGTGCTGAAGCCAGGTGCCAATGTTGCCTAGGAAGCAAAAAAAAAAATTGAAATCAGTTTGCTTAATATTTTCTATCTTTATTCAATGTGAGGAGACCTGAATTTGTTTTTCACTAAACCTTTCTCCTCAGAAATGTCATCAGGTTGTAATGACACACTGATATTTAGTGCAGAGAACTTAGCAGGTCTTTAATGCACAGGGAAAATAAAAGGTTTGTGCATTCTCTGCAGTCAGTTGTCACTACTGACAAAATTTCTGATTCACTGGAAATGATTCCCTGACTATGTGAAAAAATAAGGGCTGCACTGTTAATGTTAACAGCTAGGATTTCAGGCCTGGTCCAGCAACAGTCTGGGAAAAATAAAAAATGATGCAAGAAGAGGAGGAGTGATCTGAAGCACTAATGGATAGGCAGAACAAATTATCTTTATGACAGACTTCTTTAAAACAACTACTCACAACATTGGGCCAAATGGGCCTTGCATGGCTAAGACTCTCACTCATGCTTCAGCAACTGCCTCTTAATATAAAGCATTTCCACACATGGACCTCTCTTCATACATCTGTGTTTTTAATACCTTGCCATTTGCACTCATGTTGCTTAAGGCAAAACTCTGCTTTTGGTTACACAAGTTGAAATGCAGTAGCTTTTCCCTGTATTAACATTAGTGTAGTGTAGGGTAAAATTCGGTGTAAAATTCTGAAACTGATTTTACATGTATTTTTACTGACCTGTCAGCAAAGTATTACAAATATTCTGCCAGCAGTCAGGTAAGGAGTATTTTCAAAATTCCTGTGGAGAGAACAAGTATACAAAGCCTGTTCTGAAAGCAATTGTTTCCGGTGCTGTAACCAATTTCATGGCTGATAACACACACATCTACCAGCAGATAAGCAAAGAAAATATGCTTGTGTGATTAACCACATCTCTGACCCGGTGCATGGTGAAGAAGTTGTACTTTTTCCTTCTCTTACCTTTACAGCCACTTAGCAATCTTCTTCCCTTTGGATTCCACAAGTTTTTCATTAGGTTATTGTGAGCAGCTTTTGTCTGCAGCTATTTCAGATCACAGGATGTCAGATGTGGTGTCTGAAGACCCAACAGAAGGCTACGCAAGCATTTCAGACAAATTATGGTCCTCCTATGTTCTTAATCTGGAGTCTTCCCTAAGTGAAGTGGGGCCAACTTTAGCACAGTTTTGGCCCCCCATCTCACAAAAAGCAACTTTTCAAAACCACTCTGGTACTTGTACACCGTAACTAAATTGCTTTGTTCACTTCTGACACAATGCAGACCTAGTGCTTATGAGCGTTACCCAGGATCTCCTCTACCTTTCTCTTTAAGAATTTCAAGAACATCACCTATAATACTTAATTTTAACTTTAAATAGAAGAGTCTACATAAAGGTACATAAAATTTTCTTCCTAGAAAAAATTGTGTACATTTTCTTGCCCTGTTTGTTAATTTTCATAAAACTCTGTCAGATCATGTAAAACGAAAACATCTACAAAACCATAGGAGTGGCAATAAGAAGGAAGTAAATAGCTTTATGAATACGGCCTAAGAATATCTGGAAGGGAAAGGGGAGGAGGCTTATCTGAATGTATTATACTGTTTTAAGACACTTTCCAATGACAATGACTTCAGAGAACTCCTGGTTTCATGTCATCTCCACTTGGGCATTTTCCATGAAGATAAAACTGCTCCTAATGAAAAGAATCCAAAGGAAAAAAAAAAAAAAAAGGGATTGTAAAATGCATACCACATCCCACCACTTAAATTTCTTTTGCCAAGAAGATTGGTAAATGGTATTAACAGAGCTAACAAATAAGAGCTTGCAAATAACGTCATTCTCTCAATTTACTGGCTGGACTCAAATGGCCAGCTTTCTGCTGAGGGAAGCACACGATGTTTGTACTAGTTTCTGTTGGATGGAACTATGCTTAGGATGTGTTGTCTTCTTTTAAGATTGCTTTTTGGAAAGTATGCAAGCAATGCTCTGGTAACTAAGGCCAATCATTCCTAATGTACAGTCACCTGTGCCAGCCAGATATTTTCTTGCTGGTAAAGGCTGTTTTGGTCATGGAGGTTAAAATGCACAATAACATAAAAGTGTCTGTTAGAGGTTTAAACTGTATGTAGCAGCTCATTGTCAGTTATTTAGGTTTACCACTAGTTTTGTTTGATCGTTTGTGGCCATTATAATTCCCTAGCAAAGCTTCCCCAGCACACTTCTCATATCCCCAAGCTACTACCGGTGACCCAGTCTAAGGAAATCACTACGATTCCACAACACTTTCCTCACACACAGCAGTGAGCCCCCTATGGCTGCTGTGTTCCACAGCAATATGCTGCTAAACAAGGAAGGGGAAAATAAGGAAATAGCCCTGTGTCGATGATCTGATGGTATGTATTTCAATAATCAGATCATGAGCAACACTCAACTGTCTGTCAGACAAAAAGTATGTTAGGGATAAAAGATAATTGGCCTTATCGCTATGCAGGACATGGGAGGGGTTAGGATGACACCCTAACGAAATATGTACCAAAAAACTTGCCTTTTTGGAAACATCTGTCAGAACAATTAGTATGACTCTGACTATATGAAATGATTTTGATCGGCATGTTATGTTATTGAGTGAAACAAAGACACTCGCCTCTGTTTAGAAAAGTTTGGGGCAAAAAGGGTACATGCGCTGTAAGAAGCTGAAAGAAGAGAAGGAGACCAGAGAGACCAAAGAGCAGACAATAATTCAGCCCAGCTCTGGCTAGGCCATCTTTCTGTCCTTTAAAAATTGTTTCCCCAGCTTCAATGAATATGAACGATCACAATATTACAGATCTATTTTAGTGAAAGATAGCATCTCTCAACAGCATAACTCACTTTCTGCAGGATTTTGGGGCAACACCCTTTAGGTAGGACACGGGTATGTGTTATCTTTGTACCAGACATTCTCTCAGCACAGTGCAATCAAACAGGTTTAATTCTAGCACTGAAAGAGTTCTTGCTGACTCTCTCACTAACAGCTTAGTGCAATTCAGCACTGCAAATATTTCCCATCCAGGCACTACTCCACACTAAATCTGTTCTGAGACTAACAAGTTGACAGTCCAGAGGAGTATTTGCCTGTTTCGACACACAGTGTTTTTAGCATCTTTGTGTTATCTCAAGAAACATGTCAATACGTACTCAAAACATCAAAAACTGCGAACATTTCACTTGGCATGTTCAGACACCATACCAGTGACAAGGTATAAAAAACATAGACAAGTACAGTTCTGTCCAGAAGGCAAAATTTATTATGAGCTACGCTTAGAATTTTTACCTGCAGTATATTTGCTGTTCCTGTTTTCTCTCCTCATTTTAAACACTTTTACAAAGTAAAAGAAAAAGTGGAAAGCCTATTGCCTCTGTTTTCAGGGTGAAGTATAGTTCACTGTCTGTGACTACAGGAAATATTTCCGTTTAATATAATCAATTATATAGAGACTGAGAGATTTTCTTCTGGAAGTGAAAGAGTGAAACATACAATTAGCTGCACCAGTAACAGTTTCAGCAGATGGGTAGGAGAGCAATGCTTCTAATGGGCCCTTTTTTGACCCAGGGGAGATTGGCAATCACTTTTGCTGACTGGACACAGTATTGAGGGCATCTGGGAGTTCAGTCTGTGATAAATGGGTTCATGCAGTTTGTCAAACAAGTGCATCTGTGAGCAGCATTTTTGTGGTTATTTCTAGGAAAAAAAAAAATCTCACAGAGCTCTATTTGTTGTGAGACACCGCTCAGTTCTTCCAAAAATGTAAAGGTGTGCGAAATATTTCTTTGACTCTGAAATGATGTACAGCACCTGCTGTGTATATACGTTTAGCTGCCACCTTCCTCCTCTCCCTTTTTCATGCTTTTTCCCCTCCTCCCACTGTTCCAATTACACTCATATTTTTAGAGGGTCCCTTGTCATTTCAGACATGTATTTTGAATGTTCCCTATATTTCACATATCTTGCGTCTTACTTTTTGGTACTTGTTTTAAAGTCTTTAGAGGGTCAAAGCAACATTTAAAGTGAGATGGCAGTGAGGCTGCAGTGAGACTTTGAATCGTATTTCCACAGAATTGGAAAAAAAAACGTATTTTATATTCCGTGAGACTCAAAAATGCAAAAATATTTTAATCAAAATAATTTCTAAAAATGCATCTGATACTTCAAGAAAATTTGTTGATTACTTGAATGTCATATTGTTTTCGTTATTTTGCTTTATTTCATGCTAGTCATGTTTACAGAATAACTGCCAAAATATTCCGTTTTATTGTATTGTTAAATGCACTAAGGGCAGCTGCTACTTAATAAAAACTGAACTGTCTTATCTTATCCTTAGATCAAACTGTCTCCAGTTCATGCAGTTATGGTAAATTTTGACACTGGTATTTTGATATACACAGCAAGAAGATAAGCATCTGGTGCACTAACAGAACAAGCAGCCGGTTTCAATGCCTCTGAATACTTTTCCGTAGGACACCAAAAACTAATACAGCTACATCTGTAAACTGAGCATGCCTAGAATGATCTGCTTTCTAGGTTCTATTCTACTTCAAATCATCACTGCATCTGGTCATAAATGGCCTAAAATTCAATAATTATTTCACAAGACATGCTCAACTACTTCTATTAAAAATTGTAATTAAAATGCTGACATCTGTTAAAAAAAATCCAATACAATTGAGATAAAAGGGCAACATTAAGCACTTCAATTATTTTTTGTGATTATTCATGAAGTTAGCTATAGCTGTATCTTAGAGTTCCTCTGCCACGCTTTTGCAGAAACATTTGTTGGACACTGAGGTCAAAGACTAAAAACTTAAATAGAAATAATGCAGCTGTGGGAGTCATTTCCCACCATCTAACAGCACGTTTTGTGTTCCCAGTCCCACAGAATCACAGAATCACAGAATCACAGAATGGCTTAGTTTGGAAGGGACCTTAAAGCCCACCCAGCCCCAACCCCTGCCATGGGCTGGCTGCCACCCACTGGATCAGGCTGCCCAGGGCCCATCCAGCCTGGCCTTGAACACCTCTGGGGATGGGGCACCCACAACTTCTCTGGGCAGCCTGGGCCAGGGCATCACCACCCTCTGAATAAAGAATTTCCCCCTAATAGCTAACCTAAATCTCCCTTCTTATAGTTTTAAAACATTCCCCCTTGTCCTATCACTACCAGACAATTAAAAAGTCACTCTCTCCTGTCTGTAAGCTCCTTTTAGGCACTGGAAGGCCTCAATGAAGTTCCCCCAGAGCCTTCTCTTCTCCAGGCTGAACAAACCCAGCTCCCTCAACCTTTCTTCGCAGGAGAGGTGCTCCAGCCCTCTGAGCATCCCTGTGTCCTCCTCTGGACCCGCTCCAGCAGCTTCACATCTTTCTTGTGCTGGGGGCCCCAGGCCTGGATGCAGCACTCAAGGTGGGGCCTCCCTCACCCTGCTGGCCACCCCTCTGTTGGTGCAGGCACTACAGTCACTGGTTTTGTAGACTTAAAACTACCTTTGCTAGTGCACTTGGGTTTTTCTTTCTGGACTATGGAAGCAGGGAAAGTGTTTTCTTGAGGCAAATAAAACTTGACACACATAAATGACATACTCATCTTAGGTAAAATTCAATCACACAATTATTTGTTCTTCTTACTAACTATGACCTTGTTCTCAAGTTATATTACTCAGAGGTGTCTCAAATGGAAGTACCTCAAGTACACAATGATTTGAAAGGATTTTACAAAGCTCAACTCAACATGTCATATGGCTTTTCAGCTAGAGGCCTCCAATGGGAAAATAAGGCATTTTTCCTCTAGCGCATTCTACAGCTACTATATTCTGTTTGGGAAGGCTGACATTTTCCCTTGCCTCAGACGTCGGATGCAGCTGGAGGCTAGACTCAGGTCTGAGATTGTGCTCTCAAGTAGCAGCTTAACTTGGCAGGCATATTGAGACTCTGTCTTTTGCTTTTCTGCAGGGACTACAGATTGCAGGCTTTATGTAGGAAAGTTAAAGCTCGCCATATGACCTGTGACAAGCCTCCTAACCTTGAGCCCTAACTTTAGGCCAGGCGTGAGCAGCACCTCACACTAGAAGTAATATGCCAGGATTCTCAGGCACTGAGAGGCAAAAAACGTATGTCAAACATTTCTGCACTTCTAAGAGAGGTAAACAGAGCACCTGAAATATGCAAAATGTTGCTCCACCTGGATACATGACAAGGCTGCATATGAAGCTGCATCCCAGGATGAGCTGGTGTTTTTAGACTCTCCAGCACCTATTGTCTCGCAGCTTACTGGGGATTTGGGGTAGACACAGCTCATCGCTGCTCATGAAGGATGGGAGCTGCATTTACTGCTTATAGACTACACAGAGTTTGTGAGCTGCAGAACTGTCACTGTGTTAGAAAGCCATTGGTTTCCTACATGTCTCTCAAGAGTTTTCTGGGCTTTGTTATAAGCTAAGAAAGTTTTACGTCTACAGCCTTCTCCCTTGTTTCTGCCTAGGTTCTCATCTCCACAGGTATGTAAGACCTGGTGCAGCCATCATCTTTGTTTCAGAGCTGCACCATGATAACTGCATGTAAAAATGTTTCTCTTTGCCTATATCCAGCTAGCTGCACAAGCCTGCAAACCCCAGCCCCTCTTGCTCTCATTCAGCCAACCAGTCACTCAGCACTTGCTGTGGCTGTGTCCTCAAGCCAAATGTCCCATTCTGCAGTCACTTGTGCCCATGGAAAATCACATGGTTGTGTTTCAGAGATGTGAGGTAGAGAGAGATCAAGGAGTACAATCAAGATAAACACAGAAATTAAGCACAGAAACTAAATGTCAGAATTAAGAATAACAGATCAATAAATACTATGCCCATTCAAAAAATGTTTCATACAGTCTTGCTGGTTTCAGACCAAAAGTGTTTGTCATTCTCTCAGCTTTTAAAGCAGAAAAGACAGCTTACCTGTTCATCACTTAAAAGGTTAGAATGCATCATTAAGAAAGCAAAGACACTCCTGGTGAGAAAATATTCAAAACATCAGCCAGCCAGCAAGATTCCTGTAAAGAAATCCCTCAAACTTGTCCACATTTGTGTCTGTGTCCATCTGTGGATGGCCAGTAGAGACAGCATGTTTGGAGCTGACAGGAAGATCACGAGCTGACGTGAGTTCTGCAGGTGTATCTACAGGAGCACCTGACGGATCTAGGCAAGAGGAGGTATCTCAGGTAAAAGGCAAACTTTGTAGATTTGCAGCTTTGAGATGGGAAGTGAGTATATTCCTTAGATTGTGTGGGGAGAAAAGATTTGATTTTTTAGTAAGTATATGTTTAGAGATACTTTAAAAATAGTACTATTTAATGGAGCAACAGTGGAATGACAGGAAAAAATAACAACAGAAATCATAATGTATTTGGTTGAGTTATGGGTAAGGAGCATTGTGTAAAAGATTCTGTAGAAATATACCATTGTGAAATGGGTATAGGAAGTAGAATAGTGAGTTAACCCAAATTTTTGCCTCTGCAAAGAATACCTGGATTATTTACAGGTTACTCTGCCTCTTTTTGAGATCACCTGTCCTCTGGTGAAAGGGACAACCTCTGCCACAGGTGTCCATCTGTGACCAGGACTGAGAGCTGGTGTGCAGCAGCTGTCTCTGGGACTGATAAAGGTGTAGCTGTTATACCATATTTCCACCATATGTTTCTTGGATCCTACTGCTGCTCCTCACTGAATATATAAATTCTAAGGTCTTTGGGACTGAAACCGTCTCCCTAATTTTATGAATTGGACACACACTGTTTTATGTAGCAAACTTTCTAACTGTACAGGACTTGCAGGCATTTCTGAAGTAGCAATGACTAATGAAGCAGCCTTGGCCCCAGATGTCTTTTCAGAGTTGCCAAATATACGTAAAGCCACTTTATTCTGTACACTTTAACTCTTGCAGGTCTCTTTCATCCCATGTAAGCTATAAAATCCACATTGCAGGTGTTTGCTTCTGTGGGGAGTATAAACTCTGCAAGTAGACTCTTCCTTACAAGCTTTGCAGCAGCGTAGTGATGAGTCGGGCACTTCACCGAAGAAGAGGTCCTGTACAATGTACAAACTCTACAGAGACCCTGCACAGCTTGTGAACTCTCTAGGATCCGTTGCAGAGTGCTCTAACAATCAAAACAGAACAAGCAGAGCTACTATTCTTCCCAGCTTCTCCACAATACTCACATGCCCAGTCAAGAGTAAGAACTAACTTAGCCATAACATACATCTTGCCATTCCAGTTGTTGTTGGGATATCATTTAGCAAAAAATAAACAAAAAATCCTACAGATTTTCACCTCAAAAACATGTTTTCCAATTACACTACCAAGCCTTCCACTACATAATTTTTTGGCAGGAAAATTTTGTGATATGATACAAACTGAATGATTTTATAGGAACTGGAAACTTGAATTTCTTGGCACATTAACGTCACTTAAAAAGTAAAGTTTACTTTTTTTTTTTTTTTTTTTTTTTTTGGTCACTCATACTGCTAGTGCAATTGATTTCAGTTTAATCATAATATTTTAATAATCATAGCCCAAGCTTTTAAATAAATAAATAAACAGTTACATGTTTATCTTCCAGCAAACACTTATAGGCATTAAAAAAGGCTGAGTTCAAGGTCTTGGAGGTTTCTGTAATTGCTTTGGCTCGAGCTTGGATCAGGACCTGGGAACCCAATGCACAACAGCACAGCACTCAAGAAACAACATTTCCTCACTTTAAACAAAGATTTCAGATACATGTAACATCAATGGAGACAAAGGGCAAACATAATGAAGTATCAGTTTGGAAAACAGCAACCCAAGTCGTGGGACTAGAGGCACTCCACGCGCACTTCCAACAGACCCTAGCCCAGGCCTCCTCCTTTGGACAGGAGTATCTGCTGCGGCAGACAGCTGTAGCGCCTCCATCGATCCTCTCCTGGGCCTACAGCAAACCAGCTCCCAGCTGGGCTGGTCTCTTCCTTCCGTGTCAGTTTCCAGGTGTTTTCCTATCAAGTTGTCAAACTGGACACATAGAGGGGCCAGACAGGGAGACCCACACAGGACTTCTGGCTCTACAGTGCCCTTCTTGGCAAATTCAGTGCAAGGACTTCCTGAACAACTGTGTTCCTTAAACTGAAGTTTCCCTCTGCTTGCCCACTGCCTGCTGCCAGGTTTTCTCCAACAGTCCTGCTCTCCTGCCACATTGCCACTGCTTCCACCACCCCTTCCTTAACATTGCAGGTCACAGTTCTGCAGAGGCTGGTGTCTTACTGTTGGCAGCTCTAACAGGCCATTTGTGTTCATACGTTCTGGAAGTTCATATCAATGTTTTATTTCTCTCAACATCAAAGTAGAATGTTATTTTAGTAAGACTGTCCTTCAGTCCTGTGTAACATCCACGTAAAAAAGGTCTGGCCAGCCCAAACACCTCTTCTTGCCTGCCAACAGATTCTAGAGCTGAACATTTTTCTTCTTCCAGCTCAACAGCTTTCTGCAGCGGGTGCCTCATTCTTGTAGACATTCCTCTCAAAGTGTATTTTCTGTGTGACAAAAAATGCTTATCTCGTCCTCAATTCCCTCTAACTTTTTCTTCTGTCAGGCCTTAGCTTTTCATAGTGAAAATCAGAACCACATCAATTGTCCCCAGACTGCCTCTGAACAAAGCCACTTTCATTTATAAAACCCGGGTGGGTCAGTGTACACAGATGCCCTGGTGGGGAGCAGACAACATTTGAGTTGGCTCTCTGGCTTTCCCAAAGTCTCCATTCTCAGACAGTGCAAGAGAAAATGTTCAACGAAATGTGATTCAGATTTCACATTTACGGTGACTCTTCATTGAGATGTGTGACTTCAGAGTCCAGATCACAAACTTTGAACAGGTGGAGAAGAAACAAAGTCAAAGAATAAGTGGCTCCTGGTTAAAGACATCTCATCACGGTTTCTACATGTCTTAAATATTACCTAGCTTTTCTCATACACACAGATATGGCTGAAAGATCCACAGAGATTTCCTGCAAATTTCCTTTCCTTTATTTTATTTTATTTTACTTTATTTTATTTTATTTTATTTTACTTTATTTTATTTTAAATAAGGGTGAATTATTGAAGAAATAACATTGAAGCATGGGTCCTTGCGTTGCTGCTGCAGCCCTCCAAAAGCAAGAAGCAGAAGTGAAAGGAGACCGCAGCAGAACTGGATTTATCTTGTACTGGCCTGAGTATTTACGTAGTTATCCTCTGTGGGATTAAGAAAATTTTCCTCTGGCTTCCCTGTAGTTCTCTGGCGGACATTGCTCATTGCCCTTGTGTGCATGGGTGTGTATCTCCGAGAGGATTTTCTGTTTTCCTTCTCCCACCCCTGCCAGTAATTACCAACACATAGTACCAGGGAATGAAGAAGGAGGGAGAGCTCTAAAGGGGCCTACCACCAATTCAATAGTGCTTTGATTTAACAGCTCCAAGTCCTTTGAAAACATTTTGCCAAGAAAAGCTTGCCATCAACACGTATAATCTCTTATCAGGGGCCATTGAAAGCCTGGGCTCCGAGGTTAATTCTCCCATCGCAACGAGTTTCAATCAGTTCAAAACTCACATCGAGATGAAAGCCGCGGAGCCTTCTCGCCCAGTTTGTCCCGCAAAACCCACTGAGATCAACCGACTGGGGAGGATTAGGGCATGCTCATCTGCTGGCTCTCCAGCAGGACGGGCAGGCTCAAAAGAAAAACAATAATTAGGGATAATTGCTTGTGTCCAAACACAGGCATTAAAGCCCCTTTCCCCTTTGGTACTTTGTGAGCTGGAATGAAAAAGACACCCCCTGTTTTGACAGCTGGGCAGGCGAGCAGAACTGGTGACAGATGAAGTGAGACGTCCCCAGACATCCGCGGCGCAGCGGGGCGGAGCTGGCCCG
>VXAV01003604.1:131741-145484 GCA_013399715.1 Alectura lathami
CTTCCTTCCTTCCTTCCTTCCTTTCGTCTCTTACTCTCTTTCTCTCTTTCTCTCTTTCTTTCTCTCTTTCTCTCTTTCTTTCTCTCTTTCTCTCTTTCTCTCTTCCTTTCTTCCTTTTTTCCTTTCTTTCCTTTCTTTCCTTGCTCTTCTTTCTCCTTGTGTAGCACAAGTTCACATAAGCTTTCGACTGTTGAAGTCGTCACAGTTTCCATCCCTCACCCAGAAAACCACTAATCTGAGCTGCTTTCGCGGTGGCTATTTACGGGCAATTATAGGATAGGCATATGTTACCAAAAAGCAGGAACGAGTGTGGTCTTTCGTCGTCCTCTTTCATGCTTTTAATTAAATAGTGCACACTTAAACACTTTTTTTTTTTTTTTTTTTTTTTTTAAATCTTGCCTCCAAAGCCCATTGCTTAAAAAAATACTGTCATACTACAGGGTTGCAGGGTTGTGTTTTTGTTGTTCCTTCTTTATTTATTTTATTTATTTTTATTTATTTTCTTTCTGGGCCAAATGAAAGGTGGTGGTTTCTCTTCGGACACTGAAACGCAGGCAAGAAATGTCACTTAATGATTAACGAGCGCGTTTCGGGCAGGGGCTGGCAGGAACGGCTCCGTGCGGAGCCGCGTCCCCCGCCCGCCCTGCTCCCCGCACGGACCGTGGGAGACTCGCGGGGGCGGAAAATGAAAGGTGGCTTTGTCATCTTCGTCATTAAACTTACTGAGAGGCCATTAGCTAAAAAGGCACTCGGAGATGCAAAGGAGCAACTTCTGGTTTCGGTGGTTTTGCGGAGTGTATGGCTCCTCACACGGTCTTGGTGTTTTAATTGTTGCTCCTCTCGCTGTAGAGGTGCGGTCTTGACACAGCTGAGTTGTTAAGTCAAGAAGCCAACAAGAGACAATCAGAGGCAGGGCCGTCTCCTTCTCTGTGAAATAGTAGCCGAGCACATTGGATACCCGACGTTATAACCTCAGCACCAGTTTAACTCGTGCTCTCCAGCGCTCCTGGCACAGAGGCTCTGTTTGTAAAAATGTCTCCGTGGTGAAATGCATCATTTTCGTTTGAGTTCTCTTTTCCTGATGATGCACATTCTTTATTTCGAGTTCATAAAATTAACAAAACTGCATATTAAAAACCCTTAATAGATTTCTTTTTCCTGCGTCCACAGGATAATTACTAACATTACAGTACATCTTTTCTTTCCTTTTTTTTTTTTTTAACTTTTTTTTTCTTTTTTTCTCCCCCCCCCCCCCCCCCCACCACCAGATGAGCTGCCTAGGGAGTGGGATATGGGGGAGTTATTGTTTGTTTTCAGGGACCAAGAAGAGAGGGAATCCCCCTCGATAACACTACCACGAGTGATAAGAACATTCAGAAAACTTGATGCTGCAATTGTGTTTCATTTTTTAATTGTGACTATCCCCTTCCCATCACATTTCTCCATATCTCCTTTTTTTGCTCTTTTTTTTCGGCCCAGCCAAACTTTTCTTTCTCTAGAACCCAAGGTTCTTTTTCCCTTTAGCTCTTCAAACCACCTTCTTCTGTTCCCTGCAGACATTTGGACCTTCTCACTCACCCCATGCACACGTTCAGTATTAGGAGGCATCTCCCCAGGACTGTGTCTTCAGCCTTGACTGCAGCCCGTGCAACTCCAGCCTGGCACGCTGTGAGGTTCTTCACCCGAGGCTCGATGGACAAAGGTCCAAATCACGCAGACAGCCCAAATGACCCTGAAGGTTGAGCTGTTTTGTTTCACCCTTCTTTCTGGAATCTTTATCGAGGGCAACAGTTCATTAACTGGAGAAAGATAGAGTAACTCTCTTGCTGCCAGTAGTATACCACGGTTTATAGCAACTACAGATCCCTATCACAGTCAAATGTCAGCCTAACAGAGGCAGACACTTCAGCAAAGCAGAAAGCCTGTTATGGGGCTGGAAGGAAAGGGACGAGTACTATAGCTGGAACTTTTTCGAAATTCAAAATAGGAGGTTGATCTGATTTCATCTGAGGTTTGTGCCATTTCTCATTTTATCCTTGTGGTTCACCAGTTCCTCACTAAATAATAATAGATGTTCCTACATAATTTGATATTCAGTGATTAAAACAATTCAACATGTTCTAATCGTTATTTAACTAAGATCCCGCCTTAAATCAAGCGCCTGTGTGTAACGAGTGTAAGTCCAATGTGGGGTGATTGCTCTACGGCTTTGAAACATTGGTGCAGTGTGTGCCCACGTAACTGGGGCAATTCTGGGCTATTTGCAGCCATTCCCTGCGGATCTGGGCCTTTCCCTTTGTTAGGCATTGGCCATGTGATCCGTGCGGATGACTGAAAAGGGCAGCCTTGTAACAACATTATTTCAGGAGGATAATAAGTAGCCATCATAAATTCCTTTTTTAATAGTTTATTGCCGGTTGTAGTCTATTGACAGTGCTGTTTTATAGCATGGAGGAAAACAGTTCCTTGTTGGTACTAGTCACTAAAACTGTTTGATAGTTCTGGCCATTTTTAGTGCCTTCAGAGAAAACCTAGTGTCTCATGAAATGAATCATAAATAGCTGAGTTGAAGTTGAACAAAAGACGGAAAGAGGGAGGAAAAAAAACAGTCTTGCACTTACTGAAATATGTTTACTTTGGACAATAATCTATTAACTAGTTTAACAAAGATACTTTAAGGCTGGATCCATCTGTCTTAGCTGAAAAAGAAATTCCATGAGGATTGTGTCTTGGGCCTTTTTAGGGAGACTGCTCAGCAAATATTGTTCTTCTTTTAACTCACAGAGTGGTGTGTACAAAGCTGAAACTAGACCTTACCTTCTGGAAGCAGAAGCAATGTAATCTAATGCCTAGAGGTGTCTTGTCATCACTGTCTTGTTGTGTAACGTTGGACAATTTAGGTAAAATCTTGTGTGGCAGTACACAATGACATACACAGGTATGGAGAGAGGGCTGGGCAGGAACTGGATGCCCAGTGGGTCCCATCAAACCCGGCTTAGCTGCTATGTAACTCCCCAGATATTTACATTTACTGTTCCTATCCCAAACCATTTTACTCTGAAACACAAGTCCATTGTTATTACTTCTGTCTGTTCAAAATTCAGAAACCTGGGTGTCCTAGTGGTCTTACCTGGTGTGGTGGGAGGCCTTGCAGCCATTACAGGCACAATCACACGATTCTTCTAGAGATCACTGCCCACTCTTTCTCTCTTTCCTCCTTGTCCCCACCAAGGGCTGATGAATGCAGCGTGGTTCCTGAGACTCCAGTCTCAGACTGAAATACTAGTTCAAACTTTCACCAGCTTTCTCCCTGAACAGCCCTTCCCTATGTGTCCTGTCTGAGTAAGTAACTTTTAAGTTCACACAAGAGGCAGCAGGAAGATCTGACTTCTATCTTGGGTGAAATACGCTGCCAGCTGCATCCTTGAAAAACAGGAGTAAATGATGGAGCCCGTTGTACACACAGAGTTGAAATAGAAGTGAGAGACCTGGGCTCAATGTCCTCCCCAGCCTGAGGGGCTGAAAGATCATATGGGGACCTGTGTTCGTATTTTTCAGAAGTACACCTCAGCCTCTACCCTTATTAGGTCGAGCTGTACTGCAGAAATAAATTGAAAACTCAGTGGGACAGAGCACAACCCTGGGCCTTCATGTTTTGTGTTTCTAGGGATGTTTCTGATACCTGTGTCCTGGTTTGCTATTACTTTTATTGTAACATTTTTAATTCCTCAGAAGAGGACTCAAAGCCTCAGAAATCCCATACCTCCAAAGTAATGCTGGTTTTGAGGCTGCAGTCACACTTTATCACCATGTGACCATAAATTCTTCACTCCATACAGCTACCAGAGAAATGATGTATGTCTGCACTTTTATGGATAAAACTACCAGCCAGTGGGCTAAAATAGGAGGTGAAGGCACTCTTCTCTCTTCCAGAGTAAATACTGTAATGTGTATATATATATATATATATGTATTTAATTATAGAGCAAATCATGACATGTTTTTCATGTGAGGTAAAACACTGTTATTTTCTGGGCTATATGACCCAGAAGGAGTGCTGGGCTGTGTTATGCTCTTAGGTGGAGGTATCTTCCCACACAGATATTCACAGGTGCTTAAATTGTAGAAGGCCAAACAGGACTTCAGATGCCATCCTGTCCCTTCCATTACCTGTTAGCCCTTTCTGTACAACCCCATGCTCCATGTCAGAACAGTTTGGGCCCTCTTCTTAGGTGTGCATACACTCCTAAGGTCTGGACACTTTTAGGCTGGATTCAGGATCTTGCTCCAGATCTAAATCACTAGACAACATTGTGCTTGTGACTGTTGATGGTTCTCAGTTTTTTCGTAGTATTGTCCTGCTCTGATGGTCTGAAATCATGTCCTAGTAACTGCCTCCCACCTCCTGTGGTCTATTCAGTATTGGTATTGGCTGAGGAGGAAAGCCTAGCAGCTCTGGTGTCAGTGGAGGGAGAGAAGTGTTGGTATTTAAAAATATCTGATGAAGAGTCATGATGCTGGAAATTGCTTACCTCCTGTGGTATGACCAGAGCTAGACTTCTCTGAGGAGATACAGGATCTGGCCTGCCAGAGTCAGCTGGAAACCTGAGAAGGGATAGGGAAGTCCAAGCAGGTGTTAATAATAAATATCAGATCACCCCCTCAGGGCTTTATTTGTTTGTTTTTGCTATATGCTTTGACCAAGAGCTAAGGGCATTAATAAATGAAATAAACATTGCAGTAATCCTACCTGTTACTTGTTACATCTGAAATTGCAGATGAAAGATGTGATTGTTGCCAAAATGAGCGTGCAGTGTAGATCTTGCCTATTTTTGTTACTCCAACGTGAAGCTCAAATGAGTGGGCTGTTGCAGCCACACAGCCCCAGTAAAACCAATGGTGCCCAAGAACAGTGTGGCTGTTAGCATGAAACAGGCTGCAGTGTTACGGTCGCAAGTCCTGATAAGCATGTAGTTACACACTGTTAACTTTGCACTGACTTCATTTTTGTTGAAGTAGAGGAAATAGTTTTCATTATTTCACGAATGCTGTAAAACTGCGTGTTATCTTTGAGTGCTTGCAGGCTCCTGTCCCACAGCAATAAAATAAACAAATAGTTAAATTTATGTCACTGTTTCTTCTTAAGAATGCCAGTCACCTGGCTTTACGGACCATTATTTTGTTAGTATTCTCTACCTGTTTTTCACCTTGGTTTCAAAGTCCACTTGTGAGACAGAGTCAGTAAACCTCCTTTTTCTACTCTTACAGGACACGTCCAGTTTTTAGAAGCCTGCAGAAATGTCTGTGCACGGAAAATGAGCACAGTCCCTTCTTTCCTATGAGATACTTGATTCACATAGTTTGTTGTAATATTTGGTCTTTCCTTATGGCTCATTCACTATTTTATATGATATAAAATCTTAATCCTTTCCCCCTCAGCTTTTACTCATGCCTCTGGGACATAGTAACACGTGGAAATGCTGTGCAATACTGACACCTGCCAATATGTGACTGGAGAGCACTAAGCAATTTACCAGAATCTCCTCCTGACCTGACTTTCCTGCAGGGGGGAAAATCCTATTGATTTAAGCAATAGTCGGAAAAACCAGGCAGAAACGTTGGAGTCCTCTGCCCTTCCCTCTGAAAAATATTTTTTTTTCTTCAACTAGGGAAAATAAGAGTACAGAAGTCCTCCAAAACAAAGAGAAATTTAGAATCATCAAAGCAAAATACATATGCACCCAATCATTTTAGTGATATATTACTTTGCTTAATCATTAACTTAAAATGCCATATAAGAATTTGTAATCTGCAGTAAATCATTTGGTAAGAGTGATTTAAATGTACTGCTGACTAATGTGAAACAGTCTAGTTTCCACACTCAGTTGCCTGCCAAACATTGTTTAAGAAAAAGGAGGGGCTGACATAAGTTATAGCAGATATAACTCTCCAATACAGCAGTGGTTTGCAAATTAATGGGTTTAAGAGATAGGAAGAAGATGACTTGCTAAGTACTGTGAGGATTCCCAGGCCTCTTTTGTGCCTTAATAAGGATGCTTTGCAACTCTATGTTTAATTCTTCTCAAAGGCTGCTTGGAGGTGCCTTTATGATCATCTTATCTGCAACAACACTAGAGAGGAGAGAACACAACCTTGAAATGATGGATAATTTACTAACACAACGGCAAAATAAAGAGGCTGCTTTGATGGTAGATGCACAAGGATGCTCTCCTTACTACAATGATGGAGCAATCATAGTAGGAGATTTTTTTAGTGTTAAAAAAAAAAAAAAAAGAAAAAAGAAAAAAATCAAACAGCTCAAGTACGGAAGAGAACAAAAATGGATGCATTGTGGAGGAGGGAGACTGGGCTTAAGGAGCAATAGCGAGGTGAAATGAGCAGTAGTAAACAACGAGCATGAAGGAGACAGCTTCTGTATCCTTAAGTCTTTTTAATTTAGAACGTTCTTTGAAAAAAAGGAGAAACTAAGGATACACAAATGCTGATTTTAGTATAGACACTCAACAACTTCTTGTGTAAAGTACTTCCTATTCACCGGCTTGTAACAGATAAATTATTTCTACTGTCACAGTCCTTTAGAAAATGAGCCCCTTCTGGATCAACCGGCATGTTTTATCTTTTATCTTTCCTTGGCCTAAGAGTACATCAACATCATCAGCAGTGCAAGGAGTGGGGAGGATGCTGGCTTCCCAGACACTGCACTGTGATGCAGCACAGCTGAAAACCACCATTGACGCTCTGAGTAGTCCAGCTGCGGCATCGTGGGCGAACCGCCTGAGTATTTACTCAGCTTTTCAAACAGTTTGCTAGGCCTTCCATGCTGCCCCATCGTGCAGCTGCAGAGCCCAAGGAGCCTGCTGCATGTGATCTTCTTGGCACATCTTGTGGCCGCAGCAGTGCAGCAGGTCCCAGCAGCCTGGGCAGGGTAACTGTGGTCCCAGGTGCCTCCAATGCCTTGGAAAATCTCCCCCATGATGTTTGCCTGCAAATAACGTCACAGCTTTGCTGCTGTGTGAGGTACGAGAGCATGTTCCCGGCAGGGAATGAGTGGAAGAATTAGCTCGTTCTGCACAGTCACAGAGATGATCCTGCAGAAATCCCCCCAACACCCACACACCAATACTGCAATGCTCCTTTTTAAAATACATCATGATCCAGTGGGTGTAACTCTTTTAGACACTTCATACAGAGAACAGCCTTTGCAAACTCAGGTATGACAGATGGAATCAATGTCTTTACAGAAAAGCAGAGATTTATCAATGTCAGGAACACCGTGTATAGGAGTATGGAAAGCAAGGAAACTCCCTTGGAAGCTAAAAAGCCCATTTCATTCATATATTTTAGAGCCTAAGTGGCCATTGGTGTCTAACGACTTCTGATTTCATCATTTTTGGAGAACCCAGTGTAACACCTTCAAGAAAAGTGGATTTCAGAGTGTTATGAGGAACTTTCTGATTCCTTTTTGGTAAAGGTACCTCAAGAGCAGGTGTATCTAAAACCTGTGTTAGGAGTGAGGAAGCAAAGACGGGATGAGGTTTGTTAGAAGATGTTTGAGAGCAGGTGACTTGGAGAGGGGGAGGGAGGGTTTAGTGCAGCAGGAAACAAGCCAGCCAGGCAATTACACCGAAACTACGATTTGACAGCAGTTTCAAGGGAACCATTTGAGCTGGTTGGGCCAGCTTGCTGCTACTGTGAGCAGTGAACAGAATCAGGACACTTAGGTTAAGGAATAACACAGCTCCCACATGGAGCAGCACTGCTCATTATTCTGGGGAGCTTCGTTCCTCATGCTTACAGGCCTGGATCCCCCAGCAGCACTTGTGTAATGCCACGCTGGTTGTTCATGTGCTGCTGAAGTGTCAACCTGCCAGCAGAGTTTTGGTGCTGGCAGAGCCTCTCCTCTCTCTTCTGACCTCCGCAGATGATGATGCAGCAGAGCTTTTATCGTGGCTGGGATAAAGCTGGCCAGTGATGTCACACAGGACATGGAGGCCAGAAACTGGGCATCAGTTCTGCAGGCCATGTGGGTGCTGGGTTGGCAGCTGCTTCCCACGCCATCTCCTTATTCCTCTAAATCCCTTTTTTTCCAGTGCCTCCCCAGCTCCTGGCTTAACAAGGAGCCACCCATGCAGGACAGCATCAAGGATCCTCTGCTTGAAATCTCCACCTGCCGTTTTCTGCCAGTTCTTTCCAACCTGCATCCAGCATCATTCCTGACTCTGCCCTCGCTTGTCCTCCTTTACCCGCTCCCCATGTCCAAATGGCAGTCCCAGCTCCTCGACGCTCCCAGCTGCTTGGCCTGTCCCTTGTTCCGCATGCCCACTGCTGAGGGAGGAAACCCTGCAAAAATCGCACGCTGAGTTCCAGCCACTCTCGGCTACCTCAAAGTTCTTGTCTGCTCAGCTCACGGCCTCGTTACCCATCACAAAAATTAATGCCTGGTGGCATTACATCCGCATGCATGTGCACATCACTATTTTGTCTAAACAGCGACATCTCCTGACACCCGAGCTGCAGCTGTGTGAGTAGGTTACTACCCCAATAAAGCTGTTGTTGTTACACACAGTAAATGGCCTCCCGAGGGCCACCCTTAACAAGAACCATGTATGCTCCTGCGTTTCATTCTGTGCCAAGCATGCTGTCAGCACTTAACAGCTATTAATAATAACAGAAGGAATTACAAAGCTTCGTGGGATAGCATAAAGCCTGCTTAAAGGCAGTTCTCTGAGTGCTGTCCTGCTTTACTTGTATTCATACACCCCAAAGGGATCTATTTAAGATGATAAAGTTAAAATTACCAATGTAATGTAGTTCTCAGTTTGAAGCTTTGCCAGAAGTTAACTGCTAAGACTATTTCTATAAACAACATGCACTTTCTAAAAGAACATTCACTTCAGCTTTATACTGTAATTTCCTGGGGAAAACAGATCTGCTGGTGACAATTCCAATACGCAGTTTATTCATATGTTAATTACAGGTTGTTTACAAAAGCAGCAAAGATTCCTGTTTGGGGCAATTCTGGCAGCTGTTTGATTAAAACTGGTTAGAAGACTTAATCGTTGTCTTCAGCTCTTGGAGCTGGTTGGCGGATGGCAGGAAATACCTGATACGAAGGGAGTTACTTTTTTTAGATTTCAGCTGGCATTATTTTTAATGGGTGCACCCAGGAAACAACGGCTGAATTTATACCAGTATTGCAGGTAACAAGCACATACAATTTCCATGGAGGGCTGAAAAGTGTATTCATGTATGAAACATGACAGGCAGTGTGCAATTTTCCACTTCCGAAAAAAAAATCCCTCAGTTGTCTGTGCCAGGCTGAGCAAAGTTAGTGAGAGGTAACAGAGCTGGGCAACTTATAAAAATCTGTCGCTGAGTAGCATCAAATTAGGATTGCATGGCTCTTTTGTAAGTGGAGGATGAGAAATGTGTCTGCTAAATGCAAATTTTGAATTATTACTATTTTGCAAAGTATATTAACTCCTTTCAAAATAACTCCTATTATACCTGAGCAATTAAAACAATTTATGCTCTGGTAAACAATGAATGATAACATCAACTTCTGAAAAATACCAGAGGATATACATAAATATATATTTCTTAATATTTATATTCTTATTTATCAGCCTCCAGCTAGTAAATACAGACGTGAGTTAGTAGCTTAAGTCAAGGTGTATGTATTTTAGGCTTGCCCACATGTGTGCACATCAACTACATACACTCATGCACCCTAAGATACTCCAGATGGGCACATGGCTCTCCAATCACACGGGCTGTTTTCTGTCCTCATTGTTCACCCTGTGCAAGTAACTTGCCTAAAACACAAGTCCCAGCGCAGCAGCAAAGGCTACATGCAGGGCTTGTGTTCAGGGTCCTGTTATCAGCTCTATGCCTTTGACAGAACATTCTTCAGGAGCAGACTATTCGTCTTACTTTTCCACATTGGTTTTCATACTCTGTTGAAACAATAACAAAATAATAGCCAAATAAAAGTGGTTATAGTCAGTTCTGCTTGCTGGATATATAAAGCTTACAATGAAACTGGCAAACATAAAGGTTTTTGTTGTTTCATGGTGTCTGAGAAAATCTTTGATTTATGTCTCTGTGGCAGTGTAATGTTCTTGCCTGTTACGAAAAATTGAGATACTTAATGCTCCAAATACCAGCATAAACAGCTTAGAGCCAGATAAAATGAGCCTGAATCCCTGAAGTTACACCTGCAACAACAACACTTAGGCTGATAATCATTTTGATATGATATTATAAGTGAAATGTTATCCCATTAGATCACAAGCCTGGTTCTGATTAAGAAGGCAAGTTTATACGTTAAAGTTTCATTATTCTTTTGTAAGTAGGGGAATAATTTTGCAGCTCATTTGGATATTTTTTTCTTTACTGAACAGATGGAGGAGAGCTTGTTTTTTGTGAAAATAGTGGAAAAGTAACATGAAATACTTGAACATGTAATGTAAAACCAAGACATTTTAGCAATGCTGCCCTGTGGGTCACCACCTCCTGTTCTGTAGGGCTAAGCAAACATTAAACATCAATGCATTTGTTGCTTGGTTTTGATTTACTGTCAATATTAAGTGCAACACACAGAGCACAGGCTGAGAAGGTGGAGGCATTTAAAGCAGGTAGCCTAATGTGGAAGAGGAGTTCCTTTTTTTCCCCCTAGGTTTTATCTGCTGTTCTCTTTTCTGCATTGTTGGGCCTTACATCCTCTTCATGACTTTTTCTTAGCTTCCAGTAAAAGCAGGGACAAGACCTAACTGATATTTACATTGAGCTTGAACAACTTGCAGAAGGGATTGTGCCATTGCCTACCACAGCAGGAGCTGTGCAAATCTTTTCCACTTCGGTGCTCCCAGTGCGGCAGCGTCTCATCAGTTGCTGCATTAGTTCATTTCCCACCGACACAGCCTATGATCGGTGATGTTATGCAAGTTATTCTTCTCTGTGAGCATGTGCTCTGTGGGTCTGGGTACATCCATGCCTGTGTGTAGGCATATAGAGGTGCTTCAAACATCTATATACCACTGGCTTTTTTGAATGTAGTGAACTGGCTGAGAAATGCAGTCCTAGGAGGAAATCTCAAAGATGTTTGTATGGAAGAGTTGAAGGAAATATTTTACACTGAAATTTTGTTTAGGGAAGTGTTTGCTTGCAACATTTTGTGAGGTGGGAAGCTCTTGCCACCCTCCCTTTTTTTTTTTCCCCTCCCCATCATCAATTTGTTATGCTTGTTCTCTTTTTCTGTCCTTCCTTCTCATTGTAAATGTATAAGAATACAAGACACCCTACACTGGCATTCCTGCCATTCCCCATTTCTCCATCTTCTGTCTTTTCTGCACATTTATACCTTTACTCTGTGGCTTCCTTGAAGCTGGATGGAATTTGAGGTTGCCACAGTTAAGAGAAGGCTCTGCAGAATGCATTTATACTGCAGCTTCTGCTCCATGCTCCTTCCAGCTCTTTCCCAACGTACGCAGGGGAGGAAAAGCAAGCATCATGTGCCTGTACAAGCACAGAGACAGGGAACAGGCTATAATAACGCAGATCACTGGCACATGGCAAAGAGCTCAAAAACCTCTGCTTTTGGAGGGAAAATCTGGGAAAGGGAAACGTATAAGCCTTATTTCAGCAAATGTGGTAAAACAACCCTTTTCTCTTCCCTTAATCCTTTATAGGGATTAGTAAATCCTCAGTGTTAATGGATTACATATGTAAAAATTCAAAGCTATGTGACTTCACCATTTGCAATGCTTTGTCTTTTTCAGTCCCTTTCCATGAAAGGTGTTACTCAGAACAGTTGTTCTGTGGAAAACAAAAACAAAACCACCACATCTACACAATTCTGCCAAGATTAATTTCTGCCAAAGTCCTGCTGGTTTCCGTTATTTTATTCCCTCCCTGAAGATGGCGTAAGGAGAGAGACGCCAACTAGTCACCAAAGTAATAAGCTTTTGAAAGTGACAACAGAGCTGCCATGATGCATGTGCTGCAGCACCTGCTGCCCTGCTGATATTTCACCTGGGGATCAGTTTGCTCCCCCCTGCACAGTGCTTGCATCAAAACTCAAGGCAGAAGCAGGGCTGAGGAAGCCAGAATGAAAAGCTGCAGAAGCAGGGGATCAGCGGTCTGTGTTCTCAAACAGGCTGCATCCCGTGAAGGCTTCTCTGGGGCGGAAGGCCCGTACCCTGCTTTCGGGGAGCCCCTGGTGTGCCATGCTTACTCCCTGCATGGGAGGCTGCTCATGGTGGTGGGTTGCTGGGGGGCTCTGTGGGTCCCCGGGGCACAGCCAGCCGTACCTGTGGCCCAGAGTCCCGCTGCAGGCTGTGTGCACCAGGCGCAGCCTCTTGCATGGTCTGATGGTTTGCTAGCAAGCGCTAACAAAGACACCCGCTGCGTTCTGAATAAATTTGACACAATATAGTCTAAACAGGAGAGCAATAATCTCATCCTAGGTCTTTAAAAGATGTAGAGCAGCTGATCTGCTACAGCGTGTCCTGTGGTGTTTGCTGAATAGCGTGTGTATATGCAATCAATTGCTCATTACAGTTACCACACATGGCACAGATACAAGCAGCCGCAGCGTCACTAATTTCCCCTTGACCCTGTGCTGCCGTTATATGGCAGCAGGGAGGGCAACTAAGGCATTTTCTGATTGATCGCCTGAGCAAGGGAGCCATTTTGGTCTGTTCCCTAAGGAAAAAATTCTCCACCGCTTTGTAGATGCTGTTCAGGAAGCCACAGGCCTGATGCATCTCAAAATCAGACCCCAGGTGACTCTGGACGAGGCAACATCATGCCCTGAGATGTCCCAAAACCTTTCCAACAGTAGCAGTAGTGAATGGGGAGAGGCTGCCCCGGGAACGGCCGGTCTGCATGGGCCTGCCCACCACAGCCAGACTCTGCAGGCATCCCAGCACTGGTCCCCACTTGCTCCATGTCACATCACTCATGGCTGCACGTGACCTGAGTAACACCTATTGGGTAAAGCGGGCCAGAAAACACACTCTGGGAGAACAGCTCATGTATTTCATCCACTAACAGGCACACAGCTCACGGGACAGAGGCTGACAGAAGCTCTCCAACACGCAGTGAATAGTCAGCGGGGTCTGGGCACCTGCTACGCTGCTTTGCTGATCTTTTGTGGTCCCGCCTGCCTCTTTTTCTACCCAGCCTTCTGCTGCTCGCCCAGGGAAGGTGATCAGTGTGTCCTGCTGACGTCTATTTTCTCTGACAGCTAAAGTGGAGCCAAGGGTGATAGTTACATCAGACACAGATTATGGAGTGTGCTGTGTACAAACAGGATGCCCTAGTTCTTCACAAATGGCCCTCAGACTCCCCCCTGCTCCTTCTTGCTGACGAGCGTGTCCCATTAGATTGCTGGAGTAAGAGGAGGGCACTGTGCAGCATCTCCCCCCACGCTAAGCCCTTACCGAAGTCCACTCCTCCAGTGGGGACTTGGATGCCCTGTTCATTGTAATTTCACCAGGTTTCCCACAAGGGGGTATTTTTCTTTCTAAGCCAACGACTGGTCGCACGAGAGCTCAGGGTACCCTTACTAAGGCCATTTTCACTTTTCATAGCAAAGAACCTCACTCCGACGGCTCAGAAGCCGGGTGGCATAAAGCCAGGCAGCGGACCTCGACGTCCCCGCCGCGTCGGCGCGGGCACGCGGGGGCCTCGGAGCGCCCCGGCGCAGGGAGCCCCGTG
>VXAV01003604.1:145503-166865 GCA_013399715.1 Alectura lathami
AGCCGCGCCCATAACGGGCCCCGGGACGGGACCGGGCTGGGGCCGAGGCTCGGTCCTCGCAGAGCCGGGGCCGCGCTGGGCTCGCCGCGGTGCTGCGGGGAGAGTGCAGCTCTGCAGGGGAAGCGGCGCCGCGCAGGGTTTGGTCTTATCTCCCCGAGACACCTTGTTCCTAAACCCTGGTTCATTTTAAAAATAATGCCTGGGAGGATTTCAGCACCTCTTCCTCGTTTTGAGCGCATTTCAGGCTTTGCTCTCGTACGTGTGTGCACGGGAGCATCTGTAGAAGAGAGATGGGGCACATCGGGTGGAATTAGGGTCTTGTAAGAAAGTAAACCTTGGCTCCTCTAGTTTCTTGCAGATACAACTGATCTGACACTAAAAAGCAAAGTTGTGATCAAGATTTCATCCGAAAAGAAATTGGCAGCCTCCAGCTGCATTTGGCATGGGACATTAAGCATTTTGAGACAGGTCCCCGAGATGCTCTGTGCGAAGTTTTTACTGCAATAAACACATTGTGGCCAGCTTCATCCATACTGATAACTTCATCCTTACTGATTTCATATATTAACCAGCTTATGGTGAAAACATTACAAATGGAATCATATTGGGCAAAATCCCAGTAATCCATTCAAAGTTACATAGCTGGAATATCACATAAAACATTCTGTTTCTATGGCTAGAATTCAAGACACATCTGACTATAACAAAGTGTCATTCTGCAGGTATACAGTAGCACTGCAGGCAATTTGGGAAAACAGGTGATTTTCTTAAAAAGTAGTTAAATGAAAAGTATATTGATCAAAATCTCCACTACAACCTTCTGGCTGTTGTGAGGAGTTGAGCTGGTACCATTTTTACCTTGGTTTTACTTCAGACACTTCACCTTGGTTGAAGGTCTGGCCAAACGTGTTAGTTCAGTCACTCACAATGGGACAGAAGCAGAACACAATGCTCAGAGATAAATTCATGTGACAGTTATATCCCCAAGTATAAAGTAATAAGAGACTAAAAAAACATCCATAAAGATAAAAAAAGTGTTGAAATGGGAGAAAAGATCAAAACTGTAGATGGAAAGAAGGGTAAGAAGAAAAGCCTTAAAATTGTCCTTAAACAAACAAATAAATAAAAAAACAACCGTCAGAACAGTAAGGAAATGTCATCAGGCTGGAGCTTCTCTAATGGCCATGAAGCACTAAGACACACCAGAATCCAGGCAGAATTCTCAGTATCTCCACATCAGTTCTAGAAGGGGAGCAAGAGGTTTCCACAGGGGAACCTCATGCTTATTGTTAGAGTTTCCACTCTCTCACTCAGTCCCATAGAGATAGAACACAGCATGCCAGCCTCTCTTCTGCTGCCTACCACCACAGGCTCATTGCTGCTGAAAGTCAGCATGCTCCACATTTCTCCAGTGAAAGAAACCTCACACATGGTTTGCAGTCACTGTCTTGTAGCTGCTGCTGCAACTGCTGCTGCAACTGGGAGACAGCTTAAATACCATGTCCTAAATGTGCCCTCTTGGTGCCCTTCCCAGCACTGCTGAGTGCAGCATTTAAGCAGCGAATTGTCTCTTGCACCCCTCCAGAAGGCTTCACCTCTTGGCATGTCATAAATGCACAGGATGGGGTGGTTGGTGTGTGCCTGGAGCTCTGCGCAGGCAGATGGTATTCTGGATGCACCTCTTCCTCTAGAGCTAGCTAGGGAGTGTGGACACTTCTCCTCGCCGTGGGGTTTATACAGCTCCTGAGTAAAGCTCTTCGGGACCTCCACACTAAACTGCAAGATTTTGGAGGCTGTGTACCATTGTTAGATCTGGTTGTTGATCCATCTGTGGACACAATGCCTGTAATCACTTTGGTCCTGCAAGCTGAACTCAAACAAATGCACTCCAGCATGTAGCTGCCTTGGTGCTCTGGGAGAACATCAGCCCTAGCTGTGTGCTTCAGAGTCATGCTGAAAAGAGGAGGGACCTTGGTAGTTGCACCACCACAGCTCTCCTGCCCAGCGGGGCCGCAGGAGGTTGCAGCTCTGACTGCTGACACCTTCAGAACTGATAGGACCACACACCTCCACCAAAGCTCCAGATAAACGCCATCAGCTTTTTTGGCATTAACCTACTAATCGTTAGAACTCTTGGTGGGAGATGGTGCTTCATGCCCATGAGAATGGAACTGAATGTGATGCACGCTGGGTCTGTGTGAGAAATAGGCAGATGGTGCTGTTTGTGTTTTCTGTCTTCTGGGATGCTTGAACTCAAGCAGGGTGCTCTACAGATGCCTGCAGGACTGGGTCAAAGCAGAGGCAGTCAAACCTGCAGACTGGAGTTACTCACAAGTGCGCTCATCTAAGGAATCGGGCTGAATGAAGACATTACAGGCACTTTTGTGAATTGGACATTTGGGCACTTCTGAAGTTTCCCAAGCAATCAAGAGACAAAATACATTGATGTTTTCTGAAGATGATCAGATGTCTTCTGATGATGATGAATGTCCAGGAGCAACCATGACCTTCCACAGACATCTCGTGCTTTCACTGTTTTCAGCAAGTCTGAAATTCAGGATCCTTGTTGGGGAACACTTGAATGCGTTTAGATCTTTAAGCTTACTAACTTTGCTATCGAGTAGCATAGCAAATGGGAAATGGCATAAGGAAGAAAAAGGGGTAGGTTAAGTGTTTTTAGTGATACTGAACCACACTTCAGTACTAAGATATTGCTCACAGTTGGATGTCATGCAAGTGCTGAAGAAAAATTCTTCAGGACTAAAAAGTTGGCGTCTCTTAGAAGTGCAGTCTGGTGTCTGTGGTTATTTTATGAAGCCAGTGGGTATATTTCCTCATAACGAGGAGGTGGCAAGTCTTCAGAGTTGTCTTCCAGCAGTTCTTCTGGCTCATCAGAACTGTCCTCTGACCTGAAAATAGGAAGAGGAGAAGGTGCAAAAAAGAATTTATCAAACATGAAGCATGAAGTAACCTCAATTCTGTGTCCTGTCAGCCTTACTTGGGCAAAGAACTTCCTGAATTTGGTGGGGGTTTTGCTTAAGAAAATGCTACAAGGTGAAATTTAACTGTGATTCAACTATTTGCAGCATTCTTTTTTTGTGAAGTATAAAAACGTCAAGTGGTGACCTTTGTTTCCATGCTGCCCCTGACTGTTGCACATGGTGCTGAGGACAATGGGTCAGTCAGCATTTTTGCATACAGACTTTGATAAAAGAACTGAATGACTTACTTTCTAGAAATGATATAATTCTGAGTAAATCCTGTAATTTGAGTATTTTCCTCTAAGACTGAAGAACAGTATAAAATCATTTTATGTCTGATGAAAGCAGTTTCACACTGCACTGTAATACCAGAGATGTTGTTTATACCTCAAAAACTAGGACAGGAACAATGGCTGGGATATTGCTACAGTGGCAGAGGAGCACACTGCAACCAGGTGTGACTAGCAGGGAGCACACCTGGCACTGAACCGACCCTTTCATGGCCATAAAAACACTCTTGGTGCACTGACTCCTGTGTTGTGATCCTGCCTGTGTGGATGACTCTGCTGGGCATAGAATAACAATCTTCTGAAGTTAGTAATAGAAGCATTAAGAGCAAACAAGCAAAAAAAAAAAAAAAAAAAAAAAAAAAAAAAACCACATGCAGGAGCATATATGCTAATATCTTTTGAAAATAACAAGAGATTCAGTAGACTGAAAGTTGAAAGAATTCGTAAGTGAACTTAATCTGAACAAAAATGCTTTCCAGAAAAGAATATCTCTGTGGTCTTAACTCTAGAAACACTCCTCAAAAAGAGAAAAGAAAAAAGAAAGAAAAGTCTGAAGGAGGACACACTGGAATAACTTCTGTTTCGTTTGAAAGCACACTTAGCACTTCAAAACAAATCATAGAATCATAGTATCATGAATGTTGAAAAAGACCTCTGAGATCATCTAGTCCAACTGTCAACGCAACACCACCATGCCCACTAAACCATGTCTCCAAGCACCACGTCTACATGGTTCTTGAACACCTCCAGGGAAGGAGACTCCACCACCTCCCTGGGCAGCCTGTTCCAGAACCTGACCACTCTCTCAGGGAAGAGGTCACATTGTCTGTGTGCAGCCATGCTAAGATGTTTGGTAAGATGTACCTTTGGTTCCTCATGTTCCCTGCGAGATAGCTGGTGTAGCTCTCATCTTCAGCGAACGCTGGGTTGTCCAGGGAGTAGGCTGGGCAGAAGTGAGCTGAGCCTGGGCTGGGCAGGGGTGAGGTGCTAGGGGAGATGGTGCTGCAGCAGCTGAGCACGGGGTGCAGGTAGCCAGGGCTGACAGCCGCACCGTCCTGGGCTGGGTAGGGCGGGGGGATGTACTGCACCACGGTGGCACCATGGAAGGTTATGGGCTGGTTAATTCCAGTGAACACGAAGGACTGTCCGCCTGCAGTCTGGTCGATGTCTGAGGTGTTTTCCTCTCTTTCCTTGCAGGGCTTGCACGTAAGCATGTTAAATTTGCAAACAGCAATCAGGATAAATGTCACCCCAACAGAAAGCAGAATAGGCCCTAGTAATTGAGTCCATTCCAGGTGCGTAATGCCGTCATATTTTATCCACCCCATCACAGTGAAAGTGATCCCCACCAGTCCCAAAAACACACCTGAGAAAAGCAAAGTGGCACCAGCCTTGTCTCCATCTGACACCAGGACATCGGACCTGTTTGGCTGATAGGGAGTGACAGAAAACACATTCAGGGAGAAATCTTCTATATTGCTGCTGTTCTGCTCCATCATCATGTATATTCCTTCTCAATAGAAGGGGGACTGTAAGGGACTCTGCAGAGCATTTAAAGTCGAAGGTTCAGGTTAATTATAAACAGGTGATGTGCGTGTATGGTTAACAGAATCCATCATGTGAAAGCATAAACTTTGTTTAGAGGAATAAAGGTCTGGGAAGTGAAGCCTGAACTGACTAAAGACTTTTTGCATTGCCACCACTGTTTCCGAAATGGTTTCACCCTTGCACACCTTCCTATCTCCTTGTTTATCCTCTTCTTTAATGCGGCACCCACAGATACTTCCTCACCCTGCCTGTGCCACATGGGAGAGGACGGAAGCTGAGGTCCCCACAGCTTTTCCTGGGCCCCCTGCCAGGCAGAGCATCCAACGTGTGGCCAGCATGGTTTACTCCGCGGCAGCACTGCGACTCGCTTGCTCTCCTCGGGCCACCTGTATGGCAGCCCAGGTTTGCGGGCAGATGCATGGCCATTGCTGCCCTTGCCTCAGGGCGTTGAGGAGCATGATTTTTATAGCCACGTCCGGAGCTCTGCTGCAACTGTTCCTGAAGCATGGAACTTCCCCGTTTTAAACAAATATCAAAGAAAGCTTTCTGAGAGTAGTGGGTGGGTGGGAGGGTACGCAGGAGTGGGGCACTAAGCAGCCTGCGAGAACTGCTGGTTTTCGGAGAAATGTTTTTCCTAGTGAGCCCAAGCCAAAGCTGTTTGAAGGTAGCATAATCACTCTGTAATTTCCCCTTAACTGTGAACACTTTTTGTTGTGGGATTGTCACCCCTGTACTGGGCCTACATACACGGCTTAGTACATACACCCTTGCAGGGATGGGAAAATGTCTCCTGTAATGTGGTAGAGCGAAGAATCTTGTCCTGTAAGCGAAGTTCTCTGTTCAGAAGTATTGGAATGTTATTCTCTGAAGTTATTTGCTCTCTTGGAATTCCCTTCCAACAGTAACGTGTGCCAAGTAGATCCCACTTCCTCCTTGAGTTTCTGTGGCTTCACGATTGAAACAGGCTCTGCAGTAATAGCAGGACCAACACAATGTTGTGGCAGCAGCTGATTTGTACCCTAGAAGTACCCGAGCTGCAGGCAGAATAGTGTTCCCACCTTCGTCCTCTGCAGTAAATATCAAGGCAGGATGGAGCACTAAGTGAAGATACCCCAGGATTGCTTACCTATCTCTCACATATTAGACAGATGAATTGAATGTTGAGATAGTTTCCTAATGGTTTCAGACTAAAGTAATTGTTGTTGAAGTGTTCTGGTAGAACATCCTTGTGTAATTCCTTACGGAGGAAAAATCTTCCACTACACAATCTATTTTGATTAGCATAGCAGGGGAGCACATGCAATACAGAGATTTCTCCTCAGGAGGTAGAAAGTATAATGCTCTTTCCTGCTACCAGCAGCTCTGGGGAAGCAAGCTTATCCTGAGAGTGGCATATAATGGCATAATGGCATTTCTAATGGCATATAGAAATATAACTGGATGATCTTTAAGGTCCCTTCCAACCACAGACATTCTATGATTCTATGATTCTGTGATTCTATGACTCTATGATTGATCATATGTAGCATCACCTTCCTACTCTCAGTCATTCAAGAGCTCTGCAACTGCTATTTGCAGCAGTGTTGTGCTGGAGCACTTCCTCAGTCCTGTGCAGTGGTCTTCAGATGCTGGCTGGAGTCAGAGATTTCCAGGTCAGGTGTTGCATCATCCCATTGGTTACGTTCCTTTTCTCTGACCTAGGACACGGCATGCTGGTCACCGAACAAGTGCACAGCACCGCTGCAGAGTATGCACTATTTCAAGACTGCTTGCCACTTGAACTTTGACAATGGGATGTTTGGTAAAGGAAGACCTAAATCAAAAATGGTATAAATTTACTTATAAATAGCCCCCCTTTGCCTGTAAGATACACTTTCTTCTAACCCTCCCCATGTTTCTCCCATTATTTTCCCAAAGAGTGCCAATGCTGCGTTTAGGCAGCTGTCAAGGTCTTAAGGGATTACAAAATCATTGACTTTTTAAGGTCCAAACCTCCTTTTTCCAAGTTAAATGCATGTTCTGGGATCTTACTTACAGATGTTGGTTTACTACATGAATCTCTTTTACGTGGAATTACTGATGAATGAGTGAAAATGGTCTTGTGAAACTCATGAAATGGGCCTGAATGAGTTTTCTAAAAACTTCCCAATTTAATTACAGCATGGTGTCATGCAGAATATTATGATCAGTTTTGTTACACAGAGAAATGGGAGCCTGTATCACCATTATCTTCAAGTAACTCCTAGGTTGGTTTTGTGATTCTTTTTCAAAATGGGTACAGTTTGCAGACCTCACTACAGTATTGTTCCAGTCTGCTTCAGTGACCTTACCCCTGAACTCAACCGCTGCCTTGTTTTCTGTTCCTCTTCATGATTTTCTGTCATTAATGCAAATCTTCCCCTGCAGTGCTTGCTGTTTGGAAGCAGGTTTTCTGCAATGCCCTGTACCTTCTCACTTTTTAATCCATTTCAAGAGTCTTCCTAATAAAGACTGATGGGTCTTCAGGTAATCTTTCCTTTCTCCTCTCCATCTGCAATCAGTTCTTACACGGTTGTTCTCATTATCAGCCTGTTGTAGTAAGGTTTTATTTTCTTGTATGCCTGTAATACAGCTGGGGACTTCACCTGTAGGACATCTAAAAGATGTCATAAAACAAAACTAATTTATACCATGATGTTGCACACTGATTAGCTTTTAAAAGAGAAGGTACAAAATATAAAGTGATAGTAAGATTTTCAGTTATAGAGAGATGAAAGAACCAGTAATTTAACCAGTAATATATATACATAATACATATATTATTTTTTATATTTTATATTTTTTATATATTTGTTTATATATTTTATATATATTTTAATATATTTATATATGTATATATATATTTTTTTCTTTTCCTAGGGAAAGGAGAGTGTGCTTGACATCTTTAGTGAAAAACACAAATTATGTGTGTTAGACTAGCACCTAACCATGAGTGAGCCTCATACCCTATGGCCCTGTACTATTGCAATGGCAGCCTCAGAGCAGAAATATACCGAAAGGAGCCAGTTCAGCCAGCTGCCACAGCAGTTTCTAGCTACAAGGGGGTTTCAAATGCTCCCAGAGAATGATGTCATGCCAGCAGGCCAACCAAATCAAAGGTGTTTCCATACGTAAGCATGCAGATATATGCAAGTATGGTAGAGGAAGGAGCACAGATCTAGATGAAGGCTGGTATATCAGCTACAGAAACATGGAGGTATTGCCAGAAATGTCTGCCTGGACACAGAAATGCCCCATGAGCTATGGCTCTTAAGAGGCAGGATGGAAAAGGGATAGTGGGATACAGTGCTATAAACAACAAAGGACAAGGAGGGCATGGATGTACTCCAGCAAGTGCAGCTATCTTAAAAACACAGCACTGTTCCAAAATTTTGCATAATTTATGTTTTACAGATGAGTTTGTTTTCAAATTTTCTAGCTGCTGGTCATGCAGGAAGGAAGACTTCTCCTTGAGAAGAGGCATCCCTTTCTGTATTTGTGGATCCTTCTCATATCCAAAGGGTTGTATTGTTCCAGTTAGAGGCTGAACAATGTCAGTGCAAACAGACCTAAACTTCACTTACAGAGGATACGCAGTCCTTACATCCCACTTCACCTGTTTAATTAAGTGTGAATCAGTAACCAACTTGATTGGCTCCCTAGAATTTGCCTGTCAAGCACCTAAGCTAACCTTAGGGTATAAAGGGAGTTATAACACCATTAGTATGACAGTTAAGTATGCCACTTCCTCAATAAAAGTGCTATTCAGTATTACTTTAAGCTACTTTTACAGTTTTACAAGGTGTTGCTTCCTTTGTGGTAGGGGCATTTCACCCTTACTCTCCACATCAAAAATTCTTCCCACTAGTGCTGTTCATGCAGTGGTAGCCATCAGTGGTGGAGACAGATACGCCAGCCTGTTAGACACATTTTCTGACCTTGCTGAAACAGATTTTGACAACACAGTAAGCAAATACACTTGCCCTGTCTTTGTTAGCTGTCAGAGTTGAGCAAGTCATGGAGATGCACCCAGCACAGTCAGTAAATTTTAAAACAATGGCCATCCAAGCCAAAAATAGAAGATGCTTGCACAGCTGTAAGAGGAACTATTTACTAGGCATCTTTCTGAAGATGATACACAGGGAAATTCCATTTTCAAGATTTGTTTTTAAGGGTAAGTAAATTTTCCCCTTCCCAGGAAATTCAGATGCATTCAGCTGATTCTTAAGAGCCAGGCTGACAGCTTTCCATAAAGCCAGGTTTTTACAAATAAAACGATGCACACAGGAGACTCTGCAGTAGACAAAACACAATAACCTTGAAGAAAAATAGGAAGATTATGTTTCACTTCCTGAGGACTCAGCTCAGAGTCAATATATTTCATTTGATGTGTCGGGTCTCTTTGATACATCTTGGGAAAAACTGATTGAACTAGTTGCAGACAGATAAAAAAGCTAATACCTTTACAGTTGGCAAACAGATATGCCTGTTTGATCTTTTTTTTTAAGAAAAAAAAAAGATTATGATATATTTAAAGACTTATTTCCATTCAGATTAAGCAGTCTTTGATTTTTAACTTCATCAGGAAATGAGAGTTCATTTGTGAATAAAACAACAGAAAAAAAGACAACACAGGTCTTTGTTTGCATGTGATTTTTAAGGTAAAATACCGCAGATTCCATACTCCTTATATAATAGCATGACAGATCCAAAGACAGAGGCAAGCTCCTTTAACATGTGCAAGGCTTTGTATATGTGAGTCATGCAGGGCAGTAAGCACCACTGACAAAAACTGGAAACACAAACTAAAAAAAAAAAAAAAAGGTTATTGCAAACCACAGCTTAGATTACTGAAGGCACTCAAGGAACAGTGTCTTTTAAAAACTCATTTCTCCAAAAAAATTGAGGTAAGGAAGAAAGAACAAAAAACCTACTGGCTTTGTGGCTTCCCTTCTTCACATGGATGTTTCCTATGGCTGAGTCATGCCAATTTAATCAGCTCCCATATACTAAACCCCTCTCTGAAGTCATGGTTGTCAGGTCAAGTCCCTAGTGACTGGAAAAAGGGAAACATCGCGCCCATTTTAAGAAAGGGAGAAAGGAAGACCCGGGGAACCACAGGCCGGTGAGCCTCACATCTGTGCCTGGGAAGATCATGGACCAGATCCTCCTGGAGGAGATGCTAAGGCACATGAGATATGAGGAGATGATCCGAGACAGCCAGCACAGCTTCACCAAGGGCAGGTCGTGCCTGACCAATCTGGTGGCCTTCTATGATGGAGTGACAGCATGGGTGGACAGACCAAGGAAGGGTGACGGATGTCATCTACCTGGACTTGTGCAAGGCCTTTGACATGGTCCCGCACCATATCCTTATCTCTAAACTGGAGAGATGTGGATTTGATGGGTGGACTGTTTGCTGGATAACGAACTGGCTGGATGGTTGCAGCCAAAGGGTTGTAGTCAATGGCTCTACGTCCAGGTGGAGGCCGGTCATGAGCCGTGTCCCCCAGGGGTCCATCTTGGGACCGGTGCTCTTCAACATCTTTATTGACAACTTAGACTGTGGGATCGAGTGCACCCTCAGCAAGTTTGCTGATGACACCAAGCTGAGTGGTGCAGTTGATACCCCTGAAGGAAGGGATGCCATCCAGAGGGACCTGGACAGGCTGGAAAAGTGGGCCCACGAGAACCTGATGAGGTTCAACAAGGCCAAGTGCAAGGTGTTGCACTTGGGTCGGGGCAATCCCAGGTGTGTGCACAGACTGGGAGAAGAACTCCTTGAGAGCAGCCCTGCGGAGAGGGACTTTGGGGTACTGGTGGACGAGAAACTGGACATAAGCCAGCAGAGTGCGCTTGCAGCCTGGAAGGCCAATGGCATCCTGGGCTGCATCAAGAGAGGGGTGGCCAGCAGGGAGAGGAAACGGATTGTCCCCCTCTCCTCTGCCCTTGTGAGACCCCATCTGGAGTACTGCATCCAGGCCTGGGGCCGCCATCACAAGAAAGATGTGGAGCTGTTGGAGCGGGTCCAAAGGAGAGCCACAAAGATGCTTGGAGGGCTGGAGCACCTCTCCTATGAAGAAAGGTTGAGGGAACTGGGCTTGTTTAGCTTGTAGAAGAGAAGGTTCCATGGAGACCTCATTGTGGCCTTCCAGTACTTGAAGGGATCTTATAAACAGGAGGAACAGCAGCTTTTTACATGGGTTAATGGTGATAGGAAAGGAGAGAATGGCTTTGAACTAAAAGAAGGGAGATTTAGGTTAGATATTAGGAGGAAATGTTTCACTCAGAGGGTGGTGAGGCTCTGGCATAGGCTGCCCAGATGTTATAGATGACCCATCCCTGGACACATTCAAAGTTAGTTTGGATAGGGCCCTGGGCAATCTGATTCAGTGGTTGGTGACCCTGTCCACAACAAGGGGCTTGGAACTAGATGATCTTTGAGGTCCTTTTCAACCCCAGCAATTCTATGATGCTATGATTAAACTGTTAGCCTAGTAACAATCCTCAGTGTTGCCTTAGGACTCTCAAGTGCTGGCTAAAACTGATTTTCATGGGGATTATACTTATGTAAGGACCTGAGGGTCTAAATTAAGCCATGTAGCATTTATTATCAGGGAGACCAAAAAGTAACCACCTATGTTCTCCATAAAATATTAGTACCCCATCTTGAGATCGTTCATATCTTAAGACCCCTATTGTTGATGTTCTCAGAGTACACAGGAAGTCAGTACCTACAGATAAGTATTTTCTACAGAAGCTTTAAACAGATATAAATAAAAACTTCCTAATGACTTACCTGAAACTCCAAACAGATTTAGTTAAAATAAGCAAAAAAAAGTCTCTGCTTATTTCCTCCATTATATAATAACATAAATGAACTGAAGTTGTAATAGAACAAGATGAACATTTAGCATTCGTGTAGTGAACTAAATCCCTTCTTACTATTTACTTAGAAGCCCAGAATTTTCTTGTATTTCTTAAAACCCAAACTCATCATTTATGCTTATTAATGAAAAACCAGATAGAGTGAGTAAGATTGTTTTTATCAGAAACAGTAGATATAACACTGGATGAAATTGTAGGCACACCCTTTAAAAAAAAAAAAAAAAATCAACTGAATGGTCATCTACAGGCCATTGTCAGAATTCGTTAAGAAGATGGATGAATAAGGAGAAAGTTCTTTAGCTGCTGCTGATGCTGCTTCTTCACATTCTGGAGGTGATTCAGAGGAGAGAAACTGCATTGGTACAGAAACGAAAGGTGAACTGCTCATAGAAATTGTGTACATGCTTTCATAATCTCTAACAGCAATTGTGCTCTTGTTGTCTGCAGGCTGCACTCTACAAAACTGAAAACTGCATATTAGTACAGTTCATTTTCCTAAAGCAAGTGAAATTTACCCTTGACTTAAATGAACATACATGAATGCACATCCCCTACAAATCCCTGAAACAAAGAACTTACACATGCATCAGGATGGAAAGGGAGAACTGGCCTACTCAGATGTGGAGAAGGCTGAGGTACTTCATGAGTTCTTTGCCTCGCTCTTCACTGCTGGTCAGGCTGCCCAAGTCTGAAAGCTATTATAGAAACGGCCCAACAGCTGCAACCATATGCACACAGCTAGGTAGTCTTGGATTCTTGCTGCAGTCGTGATGCTTCACGTGCTGCATAGTCTTGCAGACTAAAAGACATCCTCTTGAACAAGTCCCTCACAAGCTACAGAGAGAAATCAAAAACAAGCTCACAATGAGCCTTGTGTAAATTGAGTGTAAAGCCTACTCAATTCTGGATCATTAAGGGCCCAAAAATAAGTTTGGGGCTCTAGGTATGCGACGTCTAGCTCCTGGCCATATCTAATTCTGTCTCCTGGTACGTGGCCCTAGCAGTGACCTCTTTCACCCTCCAGATAGGAACTGACTGCTTGTATCCATGAACATGTCCCTGCATATTCTCATGATGAGGGCAACTCTTGCTACATGAGCTTGGTAGTGGTAGCGTGTAGCAAGTCACCTATACTCCATGTGTGGAGGAGTGGCTGTGTGAGGCAGGTACAGCCCCTTGAGATGAAGCTGGCACTGCAGCCTCCCTTTTAAGCTCCCTGAAGCCTCCTGCTCTTCTCCCACAGAATCAAGATATCCTTCTGTCTCAACACATTGTCACAGCATCAATGTGTCAAACCAGCATGGAGCCTTCCAAAAGGCAGTGAAGAGTTATGAGGAGAACATGACACGCTACCGTAGCACTCCCAGGGTCACAAGGCCTCTGGATAGGTGTCAAGAAGTGCTCACAGCGTTGATTCCACCAGAGGCAGCTTATACCATCAATACTAGTAAAGCATCAATACCAGTAAAGCAAGGTACCTGAAGTAAGTTCAGTAATGCAATAAATAACTCTGTAGAGCCTATTAGATAGTTTATTAACAGTGATTATTTAAGAACATTGTCTTGAATACCTTGAAAAACACCTCTTTTACAAAAAAAAAAAAAAACAGAGGAGAAAAGTCTTACATACCACTGAGAACAGTGCTTGGTGGAAGATTTTTGCTTGTAGGTGGATCTCCTGATGTAACAAATTGTGCCACAGTTTGTGACCTGGGGTCAGCAAAATAAGGCGGTGGTGGAGGTGGGAACATCATTGTAGCATCACCTATAAAACATAAATAGCAATTACTATCTGACAAATTGAGTACCCCTGTTTATTCTAACTGTATCCCAGAACATTTCCTATCTTTGGAATTACAGCATCTGTACAAAGGGCTACAAAGATGGTTAGGGGCCTGGGGCATCTCCTGTATTAGTAAACCCTAGGAGAACTGGGACTGTTTAGCCTGGAGAAGACTGAGAGGGGATCTTATCAACACCTATAAACATCTAAAGGGCAGGTAACAAGAGGATGGGGCCAGGCTCTCTCTCCTGAGAACTAGAAAGTTATCAGAATAATCTATGTATAGAATATATTCATGCAGTATTAACAGCAGGGCAATACTCAGGGCAGCACCCCCTCCCAATAGTTAATTAAGTACAGTATATTCTACAATTAACAGAAGCATCTTGCAATCACATCTCAGACTGATTAAAGATGTGGCCACTATTCAGGGAAATGCAATATAAAGCTTATGAATCAGATTCTCTTGCTTAGGGTGGGGCAGAGCTCCAGGCTAAGATGAGCTTTAAACATAGCCACAGAAGTCATTAGACCTGTGGATTTACAGTGTCAGCCACACTCTCTGGGAAAGAAAGTGGGATTGGGCTCATTTGTAGCACATTATGTTTTTTTTTTCCTTGTTTCTTTTTTGGATAGAAAGACAGATACTGCTTTTAATGCCAAGAGAGTTTTTTTCCTTGAGAGAAAGGTAACTGAACTGATCATACAGAAAACATAAGGCAAAGCAACTTTCCCTCTGTCTTGTCTGGCTAGAGATGACAGCCCAGACAAGTAATATTCAGAGGTAAACCACTGGTGGAAAGAAAATTAGCTTTCAAATTTTAAAGTTCACACATTATTCACCTACCTACTGTAACTGGAACAGACTCAGGGCTCTGAGAACATTCTTCATTTTCGAGAGATTCTTCAGTACGTTTGAAGTTTTGCTTCTTTTTAATATGAGCTATCACGATGAAAGACAACCCAGTAAGCACAATCAAAGGCCCCATGACTTGGAATGACAGGAATACGCAACCTTGGTGGTCCCCATCAGAACTGCTAGACCGGTTGAGCTGTACAGTGGGCCAGCCAGAGCTGCAGCTAGGGATCCAAATGCCTAGGATGCTAACTAGCATTCCACTTGTCAAAAACAGGAATCCAAAGATGAGAAACTGGGCAGAGCGACACCTCCCTTGACAAAGCAAAAAATTATGTACTTGGTCATTTTGTGACAGTCTTCCATCTACTTGAAGACTGGTCCTTGATCTTGCAACTAAAAGACAAATAAATCCAGTTACAATCAGCACAGGCCCAGAAGCCCTCACGGTCCCACTACAGTCACTGGAGGTTTCAGATGGGCATGTCTGTACAGTAAAAACTAAAAGCAGGAATCCACAACAGAGCAGTATAGACCCAGAAAGAAAAAGGGCAAAAGTAACTTTCTCATCCTTCTGTAGACTATTTTCTTCATCTTCTGGTACATGTGCAGTCACTGAAGACATTTTGGCTGAATCTCCTCAAGCAGGTAAGTTGTTTTATTTTTTCCCCCGTTAGCATTCAGTAGCAGAAATCTACAGTAGACCTGTGATCATGAAAATACACAAATCAAAACAACAAAAAAAAAAACAGGATTAATTACATTGTAATATTTACTGCTACATTTGCTACTCAGCCTATTGGTATTGCATACTCTTGGTACATTTTCTGTTTTGCAGTAACTTTGTTATGAAATAAACGGCCTGATTAAGTTTGTTGCCATTGAATACAAGTGACAGGCCAAAACTTCCTTTCAGTTAGACTGAAAACAACTGCAATAGCCCACAATTGCTGATGTAGAACTAAATGAACTGTTTCTTTGGAAATACAGTCTTATGATTAAGAGGATATTAATATCAGATGTCGAATACTCAGAGCAAGGAGAGGCTAACCTTCCCCTTGAACACAGAAAACCAAGCAATATTTCTGTAGTAAATGGTGGGAAGTGACAACTGTTGAAAGAAAGAACCTTAACGCAATTGAGTATAGGTGACTACTGGTGTGTTTACCAGGTAAATCTTCTAATACATACCTTGTGACAAGCGTAATTCTCCTTCTTCCACAGGCACTAGAGAGTTTTCAGTTGCTCTTGTGTCAGCTCAGCTATCTGTTTACATAACCACAGCAGTAGGTCCACAGAGAAATTTGGTTCTGTTCTGTAAAAAAAGTAAAAAAGGCATATGAAAGTCTGTACTTTGTACTTCAACTTTCACTGATTCTGTAGTCAGAGTTGGTAAGCGTACTGCTCTCACACTTCCTTTCAACTTCCCCTGCTCTCGAATTCCTTTTCTGTGCTCCAAGAAGGCTTTAAAACAAAATAGTAAAGGTGGCTCCCAGAAGGCTTTGAGCCTATCAGCCCATGGAAGTAAAGAAGAAGTAAAACAGAACAGAAATTAGTGCTGAGGGCAGTAGCAGTTTTGTGCATACTGACAACAGATCTGCTGATGTGGACATACCAGGGCAGGTAAAGCCCAACTGAAAATAAGGACAGAGTGCCATTCAGTGAGCTCTAGAAAAGTTTCATTATTGCCATTACTAACAAGGAGGCTTGTACTGCTCTGACACAGGGATCAGACAGATACCTGCAACCATAGAGACCTCCGTACAATCAGCTACCATCAATCAAAAGCTAACCAAGGGGAACTTCAGACTGGAAAACAGCCAAGTCCAGATGCACCATGGGGAAACACGTCTCCTACCCAGTGGGAGGCACTCAGGCCTGCCCACATTACAGGGTTCTAACATGGCTTTCTTCCCCACACCAACAGTCTCCCAGATCAGACTTCTTTGTTTATGACTTGGAAATATCTTGGAAGGACATCTGGACTGGAGCAGTTTGTCACAGGTGGAAATGGAGAACGGGCTTAGTTACTGCTAATTCAGACAACTGGAAGCTACAAGTCAAGTTAGACTGACTCCTCCTTACATATGCCTCAACAGCAGTTACTCCACAAGGAAAACAAAGTATTCTGTGATTTCTGGAAGCAAACTGTTGAACATATGTCAGCCACAACAAGCTCCATGTCACTCCCCAGTAACTGCAGTGCCCCACTGGGATGAAAACAGAACACAACCATAAAACCCACCAGTCACACAAATACGCAATTATCTCATTATCTGTCTGCAATACAAGGCAATCTACTGAATCACTCAGTGACTTGCAGGAGCAGGATCCCATTTAAAGAAAGGGGTGAACAAATACACAAGTGGTAAAGTTCTCAGATGTACTGCTGAACATCAAGCACGACCTTGAGCAGCACATGAGGAGGCAGAGGAAAGCAAGCCAGCAAAAGGCATAGCGAGCTCATGACATGAAAGGCAAGAAACAGGCTGCTCCACAACAGCAAGAAGGCCAAGGCAGGAAGCCACAAAGTGCCCTGGCTGGCTATCTCAAATAACAAAAGTAAGAGACCTGCCCTAATGAAGGCCATTGCTCTGGTCAGTCAGTCTGTGAACTATGTCTGCTAGTTTTTTCTTCTCTCTTCTGAGGACAACTTCTTCACTGAGACTGGCTGGAAAAACTGCTGTCTGGTGCTCCCTTGGTAGCACAGCCATGGGCTCCTTTTGGAAAGCAGCAAATATGAAAAGCATCTCAAGAAAAATAAATCAAAGAAACCTTGACAGATTTCAAGCTGAAGATCTTTAGCCAAGCACACTTTTAATACTGCATGTCCCTGAGTCAGTCTGAGGGCCCTGTTTCTGAGCAGAGAAAATAATTACATTGGTCACTCCTTCCTCATTTTCACTGGTCATACCTAAGTTAAGAATCTTTTTTTTTTTTTCCCCACGATTACTGCCTGTGCTCCCTGATGGATAGAATTTTTCCTCATTTTCATAATTGATTTGGTGTGGTTCATAGCTACTGACCTACAAACAAGTGCACAAAACTGAATAAGGTGCTTCTGAAATACAAAAAATACACAAAGTCCAGTTTTAGACACAACGGTCTTGAGATATTTTTCTGTTGAGGCGTGTTAACCATTATAACAGCAATACACTACAACCGGGTAGAATTGGGTCTGAATTCTTTCTTTATAGTTCTGTCTATGGAAAAAAAAAAAATATAGAAATAAGCAGAAGAAAATTAGGACAAAAGTGGAAAAAAAAATCAACTCCTTTCTTTGCCCTTAAAAAGGAAATCCAGAGATTTGTTCTCTTTGCCCCAACACAGCACCTACTTCTCTTCCACTGATCTATTTGTTACAAAATTACAATATGCAAGTGCTTCATTTCTAATGCGTATTTTCTTAATTCTCTCAGGCTACAAGAGAAGGAACCTTCTGAATAGTCTGTTGTGCCTCTAAATGCCACAGATGTTACAGTGCAAAATCCAGGGGAGGACTAATTTTCATCTGTGCTACCACCAAATCTCAACAGTAAACCCAATTAAAGATTAAGCTGCACTTGTGTTTCAAGAAGTATTTTAGGCAATAAGCTTATATTGACTGTGTGCTTTTTTTTACTAGATCAGGTATCTCCACATGCATATCAACATAACGGAATCTTCCCTTCATACTTACCCTTAGCATGAAAGCAGGCATGGAAATAACAGGTCAGAAACTGCTAGAACAAAATTCAGCAGTGTGGAGGTAGTTAAGGATGAGGGAAGGGGGAACTGCAAATATACCCAGTAAAGGAAGTCTGGTTATAAGCTTAACTTGAATGATATAGTGCATTACCCTCTTAGAAGTCTGGCCCAGGCCAGGTAACTGTCATTATTTTCTATATTATTTATAGAAAGCCTGTGGGTTTTTACTTTCTGCACTCTTAACAGTCAGCAGAAGCATCTTCTGTAAGCACTGCTGGTCAAATTAAACTGGAATTTACCACCTTCTTCCCACGCACCTCCCTCCCACTGATGGGATCACACAATCACTTGCGCAAAAAGATATGGTTAAATGCCAACTAGCCTGATAAGATGTACTTCCAGTTTCCTGCCTTCAAGCAGCATTAAGGCTACAAGTAGTAACAAGTTTTGAGATGCCAAATTTATCCAATTTGCTCTCATAGATATGCAGTATCTCATTAGTGCCTGACATTGTTCTGACCTCATACAGCATACAAATTTGACATCCCATGAGAAGGGTTTTCAAGGTTTAAAAGCTGTGCAAAAATATCTCCAAGCAGTCAGCAGACACCACAGAAAAAAAACTCTGCCTATATGAAAATACCCTTAGCAGGTTTGCAGATGACACCAAGCTGTGTGGTGCAGTCAACACACCTGAGGGATGGGATGCCACCCAGAGAGTCCTAGGCAGGCTCCAGCTGTGGGCCCAGGAGAACCTCATGAGCTTCAGCAAAGTCAGGTGCAAGGTCCTGCAACTGAGTTGCTGCAACCCCCACTATCAGTACAAGCTGGGGGTTGCAAGGATTGAGCAGAGCCCTGCTGAAAGGGACCTGGGGGTACTGGTGGGTGACAAGCTGGACATAAGCCAGCAGTGTGCCCTCACAGCCCACAAAGCCAACCGCATCCTGGGCTGCATCGAAAGCAGCGTGGCCAGCACGGGAAGGGAGGTGATCCTGCCCCTCTACTCTGCACTGGTGAGACCCCACCTGGCGTGCTGCGCCCTGATGGGGAGTCCTCAGCACAGGAGGGACATGGACCTGTTGGAGTGCGTCCAGAGGAGGGCCACAAAAATTATCCAAGGGATGGAACACCCTGAAAACTGAAAGAGGGGAGGTTTGAGAGAGTGGTGAGGCGCTGGCACAGGCTGCCCAGAGAAGCTGTGGATGCCCCGTCCCTGGCTGTGTTCAAGGCCAGGCTGGATGGGTTCCTGGGCAGTTTGATCTAGTGAGCTAGTGGCTGCCAGCCCTGTCCATGGCAGGGGGGTTGGAACTAGATGATCTTTGAGGTCCTTTCCAACCCAAGTGCCATTCTATGATATGATTCTATGAAGTGCAAGAAAACACTGCAGAATGACGTTTCAGAAAACAGGATAAGGCTGCCAGTCTCCAGACAAGTGTGCACCTGGCATCCTTCTCACCACAAACTGGCAGAGCATCAGGGATTCTGTCCTGAGCCACACACAGCTATGCTCCCCAAAGAAGCTGCCAGCCAGGAAAAACAGATAGAACAGAGGCTGGTCTGCAAGCAGTCTCCACCCCTGTCTTTGGCAGGGAAGGGGTCCTGACACTGATGCTAGGATCCTGGAAGGGTGCGTGGCCACTGATGGGAGCCTGCAAAGTAGAGTTTACCAGCTGATGGGCTGGGTGCCATACAGACAATGAGGATAAGACCCATTGAGCAAGAGCTCTGAAGGATCCCTGGTGGCTGGGATTCTGTTCACATGACACTCACAGCACATGGGAGCTGGGGCACAGCAGCTCTAATTTTCTGGAGTACCTGTAGGGAGATCAGGGAAAAGATAGATGGAGGTGAGGCCCACACAGTTAAAACCAGAGACTTCTATTTCAGACAGGCAGCAAGACACAGCAACTCATGGAAAGTCCTAGAAGGGTCTGTCCCCTGTGACAGGCATCACGTGACAAAAGTAACAGGCAAAGAGACTTACAGCTCTTGAGATAGTATGATTGTGACCACCAGGAAAACACATGATTCTAAAAGCAGCCCAGAGCCCTCTTGTCCAAGGTTGCCCTTGGGCATTACAGCACAGACAAGTAATTAAGCTCTACGCATTTAGAAATAGCACAGACCCAGATGGCTTCATCTTACACCTTGGCCTGATGGGCAGGCTCTCCTTTAGCACGGAAGGGTCCTGGAGCAAAGGACAACGCCCCAAGAGAGTGACTCCTGTCGCATATCCAAGGGACAGGTGGCAGGGAGCTCGCACACAGGTGGCAGAGCCCCCACCCACTCTCCTTCAGGACAGCAGGGTCTAGGAGGCGAAGGACAACACCCTGAGAGCGCAGCTCCTGTCACATGCCCGCAGGACAGGGACAGCCAGCAGGGAGCCTGCACAGGCTTGGCTGAGCCCCTGTCAGCTCTCCTCCAGGACAGGAAGGTCCAGGAGGGAAGGACAAGGTTCCAAGAGAGCAGCTCCTGGCACATGCCTATAAGAAAGGGACAGGTGGCAAGGAGCCCACATGGGGTCGGCTATCCCTACGACCGCTCTCCTCCAAGTCTAGGAGGAGAAGGAAAACGCCCTGAAATAGCAGGTCCTGTCGTGCACCCATAAGACAGCGACAGGTGGCAAGGAGCCTGCACGGGGTGGGCCGAGCGTCTGGCCGCTCTCCTCCAGGTGCAGGAGGAGAAGGACAACGTCCCAAGAAGAGCAGCTCCTGTGGCATGCCTGCTGGACAGGGACAGCCAGCAGGGAGCCCGCGCGGGTTGGGATGAGCCCCTGGAAAGGTCAGGAGGGTCTAGGAGGGGAAGAACAACACAACCGAGAGAGCAGCTTCTGTTGCACGCCCACCGGACAGGGACAGCCAGCAGGGAGCCCGCACAGGGCTGGCTGCGTCCCTGGCCGCCAGCAGCCAGCGACGAGCTCACAACAGAGCCGTTTGCACAGGACCGCCCGGTGCACCCTTCCCACCCGCAGGAGAGAGGCACAGAGACCACCGCAGGGAAGAGGGGAGATGCACGCCCGGGTTTTGCTTAGTCCACGACACTAATGTCCTAGAAAAGCGACACAAACAGCTGCCGCCTCCACTTTTCGCTTTCTGCCTTTCACTCGAAGGCAGTGAGAAACACGCCAAGAGCAGCGCAGAGGCGGCAGCCCCCGCCCGACACAACCCCGGCGCCACCACCCCACCTTCGCCACCGCCCCGCTGAGGTCAGACGGAGGAAGCGACGCCCTCCGGGTCCCCCGACCACCCTCGGCCAGCACTGCTCGCTCTCCCCGCCCGCCGCCGACCCTCGCAACCGCCCCGGCCGCTCCTC
>VXAV01003605.1:0-15588 GCA_013399715.1 Alectura lathami
TTGGAACTAGATGATCTCTGAGGTCCCTTCCAACCTAAGACGTTCTATGATTCTAATGTTGTATTGTTTCATGAGATTCTGTTTTGTTCTTGGGTTTTTTAGTTAATATGTTTCTTAACACAGGGGAAAACTTGAAAATCTAACTGAAGAGATCTGTGAGTTGTTCAGTTAACATCAAAATGAAAGTTGGTAGAAATCATAGATTTTCAAGAATCTGGTGGTATTTGCTCTCAGGCTGCAGTCTGGCAATTGCAGTTGTTCCACTGTTTTCACAGCTTCTGTAGGAATTACATTATCTTGAAGACCACTACTTTTCATCAAACTTTGCTAAGGTTTGTCAACAGGTTCAAAAGTTACTATTTGAACTCATGCATGTGTACCCATACACAACCACTGTGATTGCACAAGTTTCATTTCCTTAGGAAACCGGACTGAAAACAAAAGGCAAAAATAGGGAAGTCAAGATTGGCTTCCAATACAGTACACCACATACATTCTAGTCAGTGAACAGATTGAGTGTTTAGTTTCCCCGTAAGCCCTACAGGCAAAAAGCAGTACGATCCACTGCTTATTCAGCTTAAATATAGTAAATGTTTAGTACGTTGTTTGCCATTAGTTAGTTGCGTAATTCTGGCCAAATTCTCCTCTCTCATTTCCCCTTTTGCCTGCTTAGACAAAGTTTGGTCAGGCAGGAGAAAGTGCTTTCTCCATGCCTTCAGAGTGCTTAGCATGCTGCTGCCCATGAAAGACTCTGAAGATCAATTCAAACACATAGTGCCGCATTTCTCTAGTTGATTTCTGTATGAATAATCAGAACAGAAACTGTGTTTGAGGGCCTCAGTAACCAGTACAACATTTTCTGGAGAACTGCTAACAGCTAACTTACTGAAATCACTCTGCATTTCAAAGGAAATCTGTTATCGACTTTGTGGACTATTTAGAACTTGGAAATCTTTTTGTGGATTATTTAAAAGCAAAAAAAGAAAAAAAAAAAAAGGAAAAGTTACATAAGCAAACAAGCAAGCAAATAACTCCTTATGGAGAATTAATCCAACTTACTAGTTTCTTCTACTTTTAAGAGTAGAATCCTCTTAAGGATTCTTCTCTCAAGCAACAGTTGCTTTGGCTACTTAGAAAAATGCAAGAATCCTGTGAGTTAATTACATTCTTGCTTATTATTTCTCCTTTTTCTAAATTGAGAATCATTACTATATTGAGAAATTCTGTCTAGTTTTGCTGTTGCTGGTGATGCAAGTGCTGATAACTGTAGTAAAGGTTTTGAAGTGAGTTAAAAAGAGTTATAAAAGTCTGGCTTGCTCTGCTCCTTGCTGTAAACAGCCTGAGGGATGGGTTCTGTGATAAGAAAGTAAGCCTACACCACACCCTAGATTCAGTTACATGAGAGAGAGTGCCATGTTTTCATTCACTCTGTCTCTCTGACACGCTGTTTACCTTTGCTTTGCTTTCAGTTCAGACTAAGATAGTGGATTTGTGCCTCAAGTTTAGTGGCTATGAGTAAGTGTCCTAAATTGTTTAAAAGACATTCTTGGCTTAACTGTAACTGAGCTAGTCTCATTGTGTGTGAAAATTATGTTTTGAACTAATGCAAAAACAGCCCCCCAAATCTTGTGCAAATTTTGAGAAACAGTCAGTGAAACTGAGCTTAGTCTAGACTGGATGTCTACCATTCTCTGTTTGTATTAAATCAGTAATATAGTTAATACTGGCAAAGCCGCCTCCTTTCCCCAATTACTTTTAGATCTCCTTCTTATGCACAGTGTGTTTACAAAGGCCTGTTTCGCATTCATGCAAATTCTAGGAATTTCCAATACTCAGAAACTTCTGATTAATTCTTCTACCTGTTTAATAAATATTCGGAATTTGTTCTTGGTCTATAAAAGGAATTTTAATAAAAATCTTTGAGATATGCCTAGTACACGGAGCATCAATTAGCAGCAAAAATCCACTCTCGAGATGGCATTAATTGATGCAAACTAGCATGAAACAATAGCGATGAGTACAGTTAAGCTGAGGCATAGAGGTCAGAATAGTGCAGAATAGCAAATATGTTGTCTGTGCTAGGAATCTGAGAACTGTTAATGCTCTTTTCTTTCAGCCTCGACCCTTGTATTTATATGAAACATGGGGTACTTCAAGGAAGATTTTAAGTGGAAAAAAAAAAAAATAAAGCAAGTTTTTACATTTTGTTTAAGCAAACATTTCTATAATATGTTTTGTAAAGTTTATAATAGTTTGGTTTGTACTCGAATTCCAGCTTTTTTCCTAAGCTGCAGTCTAACCTGGTAATGAACACAACAATACTGTCATGAAACAGGACCTTTTCAAATCCCCTGTGTGGAAATAACTTTGGGACATAATTCTGATCCCGCTGGTTTATTTAAACGCCTCATGATCAACTGTGAAGCAGCACATTGTGCAGATTGTCTGCAGAAACTACAGAACGTTATTTTACAAGAATGGTAATGCCTCTTCATATCAAATATCAGAATGGAAGCATGAAGAAACTGGTGTCAAGGAAGGCATATAAAACATATTGCATGGATATTTTGTGTAACGTGTATGTATATGACATTTGTACCCACACAGTTTTATGTGGAGTAGGGAAGACTCTTTTCCAGGTTCTGAGCAGGGTAAAATAGATATAAAGTATGTTTTTAGAATAAAGCCTTACATCAGTGGTAAATGAGCTTGCTGCATAAAAAGCTTCAGATGATAAATAAGGGAAATAACAAAATATAAACTATGACGTACTTTGATTCAAAAAAAAATCACAAAGATTTATCCTTTCTTATCAGCACATTTATGCACAAAATTTATTTACCAGGCTTCGTACATTTGTGAAGTTTAGCTTCTAGTTTACAGGTTCTGCCATTCATTAAGCATTCATTATTAACCTTATTACATCTCTTAAAATGACTCATGCACTTGTATGTAGAATTACAATAACATCCTGGTTGCTAGGGTACGTGTGACCACTCTGACATATACAGGATCTGCTTGAAATAGTTTTTAAGGAACAAATCTGTAGAGTTTTTTTCTTTGATAAATGTTTCTACCATTAGTTAATTATGCAAAAAAGCATGACATTTTAAGCCTTCAAATATATTTTGAGTTGTACTGTACACAATTCCTAACTGATAAATATGACTTTTTTTTTTCTGTTTCAGTAAACTTTTTATTTCTGCCATATGTGTGTGATACAAGAATTTCACACTAGGTGATTTTCCTTGACTAANTCATGATTCTGTTAGCTTTTCCCGAGGACCAGTGCAAAAGCAATACCCTATATGTGTTTGTAACATGTGCTTCATATCTGCACATTAGAACTACATCCTTTTTTAGGCATGTGGCACTGTGTTTCTCTCTGTGTGAAGTACTTTCTTTCAGAAAGTGGCAAAATGTGCAGAAGCCATCCATCCTCCGTTAGCCCAGCCTTCTCCAGAATTTATGTGCATGGATCATGTAACACAGTCTACACTGTAAGAACAGAGCTGTGTCTGCTACACTGCTATTTGATTTTAAGTGATGTCCTGAAAAAATGTATTTAACACTAAGCCTGCAAAGTGATCCCGAAATTTATATAAAATCTTACGTTAGTCTCCAGGTAAACACGCATCATTAGACAATCTTTACCTAAATAGGAGCAAGTTATTTCTGCAGGACTCCAGCCTGATGACTGTGCAGTCTGTGCTCACTAATCAGTAAAAGTGTTATAGTGTGAGGGAGGAAGCTAGCTGTAAGGAAGATTACAAGTGCTGTGTTACTAGAGTATAACTGGTGGAACTCTTCAGGGATGAGTCTTTGAACAATTTTTGATTAAAGATTTCTTTAATAAGCTTAGTCTGGAGATGAAAGTGTATGATGATTGAATTTGCCAATAGCAATATGTTTCTATCACTAATAGAGAAGATTGCAAAGTTCAGGAAGAACTGGATGAGTGAAAGGACTGGAATAATAGATAAGGGAAAAAATTGATTAGTATGAAGTGCAGATACCATCCTGCACTAATACTGAGAGTTTCTGTCATTAGCTCACTGACTGGAAACAGCTGTGGTGGGGACAACTGCAGTGAGTGGTTGACTACAACAATTTACCAGTCACAGGTACTATGTGGCCCTGGAAGAGACAAGTGTACTAGGTGAAATTGGTTACCATAGTGCTGGAAATCAGCCGTTGTATTTGATGTGCAGGAGGTTCCTAATCTATGATAGTTGTTGGCATCTGAGCTCAGGAAAGATGAATTCTGAGAGCAACAAGCACTAGGAAATGGAACAAGGTGGTCCCTTTTCATGTTATATTCCAATCTATCATAAAATCTTTGTTCTTTTATCTAAATATATGAAACTTTGTTTGAAAGTAAAATATTATCATAAGAACAGATATAATCTGTCCATGAATACATTCAGATTGAGCACTAGAAGTTTTCTGGCAAAGTGGTCAGTGAAATCCAGAGATGGCTGCGTTATAGCTTCTTATATGCTGGGCAAGTATTCCAATAAGCTTAAAGACAAATTCTGAGCATTTAGGGCTTGATTATGCGGTTGACTGCAACTGCAGGAAATTAGATTTAGCGCACTGTAGCATAATTTAGTTCTGACTGTTGCATGGTCCTATGAACAGTTTGCTATTTTTTTGTAGCATGTTGTTCTGTGAATTATTTACAGCTTATTGCAGTCTATATTGAGTACAGAATAATTTGCTTTCTTTTTACAACTTCTGTTGGTAATTCTTAATTCATTTTAGTAAAGATTGAAGGAAAGACTGTGTATACTGTACATAGGCAATACCAAACTACTGACAGTAAAACTCAGAGAGTTAAATTAAGTCGTGTTGGGTGTCCAGTCTGAGATAACTACAACCCGATCTTCCAGGTATTTAGAAATTTATATTCAAATAATACTTACCACCAAACTTAGTTGAGGAAACTCAATTCTGCTGCAATTCAGACAACAGGTGCCTTTTTGTATGTGTTCTGAGTGACTGAGGAATGGGATGGAATAATTTAATATAAAATCCTCCATTACTTTCTGCATTGTTAGCTTAAGCTGTAGCAACTCTATTGCTTTTCACCTGAGTTGTCCCTCTACAGCTGGTTGTGGGGCCGTGCTGTGTACTAAGTCAGTCAACGGATCTGACCTATTTGTGCATGTTTTCATTCTTTCTAACCTAAGTCAGTTCAGTCATCCAGTTCACAGAATGACTCACAAACTGTTGCTCTGGCCTCATCTAGAAGAGGGGCATGCCTTACCACCTGTGCAGGAACCAGCAATCTGAAGAGCTCCTTCAGCCACTGTGTCACCGAACAAGGACTTCTGGCTATGTCTGCTTTGGACACTGAATGTGTGACCATTGCTTGGTAAAAAGAGTTCAATGGTGGATAGGTGTTTGGTAAAAATTACAAAATTATCAAATGAAACAAATTTTAATGCAAGCAAATGCAAGAAAATCCACACCATCATCTTGGTGAATTTAACAAGGCATGATCGTTTATATATCCACTGGTACTCTTCATAGTTTGATATTATTGGTTCAACTTCTCAGACTACAGAAGGGTAGAACATCATTTAGTACTGACAATGCAAAGTATTTTCTCTTAATTTTATTCCCAGAGATGGTTTCATTAAGGTAGCTGAAATTTACAGAAATATCCAGCCAGTGGCAATCAGTGGCATGAAACATTTCAGCCCAAATAGTTGATCTTTGCTGGTTTTAAACAGGAAAGTGCGGGAAATTATAAGGATTATAACACCTACAAAATGATAACCCTATAAAAATTTCACTTATTGTTCTATTTTAGAAAGGAAAATAAAGGTGGGAATACTGTTTTTAAACTGTGGTTTTACTGTGTCCTTAAATGCTCTGCTTTGATTTTGACACAGCCTGTATGAGCACTTTCACAAACTGTGCCATGATCCATATTTTTAGTGAGCTTCTGGGAAATCTCTGTGCCTGTCAGGTAATGATTTTGTAAAACTTGACAGAAAAGAGTGCGTTAATCTCATCATTAGCTACCAGCTTCATCTTTAACTTTCTTTCTCAGTTAAGTAGTTTCTGTTCAGTCAGAATTCGTGCACAATCAGGGCTGAACTTTTCTCACACTAAGGTGCTGCAGGCTGTACAGGTGCATTTGAGAACTGTTTTCTCTCAGATGTTTATTCAAGTCTAGAATTTTTATGTTGTGGTATTCTATCAAGCTTGCCTGCCATGTGGTTTCACCAAGGGGGTCATTCTGCTTTTTCCTACTGTTTCTTTCAAAGTGAAATTAAAAAAAAAAAAAATCTGGAAATTTTAGCAGATGAGTTAATTATAATGAAACACAATTCTCTTCCTTTTTGACTACGCTTCTCATAGGTATCATGTAAGACATAAGTGCCCATGTTTGGCTTTACCTAGTATTGAGCAGTAATGACTTGAAGAATAGCCCTTCAAGTTACTTTAATTATGGAAACTAGGAATGACTTCTTAAGGATAAAGCAGTGCTGTAACCTTTTACATTTTGTCTATTCAAGTATTGCTCACCAGTTTCCTTGCTAACTGAGCTATGGTCTCATACTGAGTCTGAAAAAGGCACACATGACAGAGGGATTCCAAATGAGTTAACTAACCTAACTGACCTTGATTTTAAGTACTATATGCTGTCAACATTGTGACAGCTAAAAGTCTTCAGCACAGTTGTAAGTCTGTAGTTTAGAAAGCACTTGTTTCTGGTTTGAAGATGGGGAAAACTTAGAGTAAAAACAAATAGACACTGAATCACAAATTCTAAATGTGCTTTTAAAATTCTGACAAGCAGTTTAAGTCCCATTCTTAATCCAGGCTTTTGTGTGTAGGAATACCACCTGTACTTCAAGAAGTACATTCATGGGACAAAGTCATTTTCCTCTCATTCTATCTAAAACTGCGGACAAGACTCCCTATGAAGTGAAAGTTACATTTATCTAACAGAGACACTCTACCTTTCTGTTAGTATGGCACCTAACATCTGACAAATAAGACTAGGCATTTTGTAAAGAAGTTCTACAACTGAGAATTCTAAGTCGTTGAACAAACTAATTGACAAAGGAGTAAAGTTCCATGTGCATATATCACAGAGCAGGGATTACAAAACCACATTTTTTGTTGTAACAGTTCCCAGGCACTGGTTCACCTAATGCAAAATGTATCCTATTAGAAATATAACTTTGGTTTCAAATCTTTCTCTTCCATGCTTTCCCTCTCCTCTCAGAGTAGTAATTTATTTGTTGCCTTGTAAGAAGTCACAAATGTTTCCCTTGCTATATAAACAAAGAAATCATACACTATTTAAAGAAGAAAACAACATCACAGCAGAGGAGGAGGGAGGAACTACATTGCCTCTCTGCTACGATGTAGCGTGCCGTGTGTGCCTAATGGGAGACTAGGGCCCTCCTCCTAAGTCTATGCCTAAATATTTCCTTCTCATCTCCATGATTCACTGATTACTTTGAACTGAGCCACCTAAGCATGTAAGTAATACTTGTAATTTAAAATTTCAACTAAAAATTCATCCTTGCACTCTATCCTACTGTCCAGGGACATCATTTGCATTCTGTTTCCACACCAGTACGTATACATACCCAGACACTAACATGAACTACCAGGGATGTGGACCTCTGCCCTGCTCTGGGGTGAACACCATAACCAAGCAGGTGCATCTCTTGCCGAGTGCATGAAAGTGCACATGCCTGAATATTATTTTCTTCTGGGGTGTCCAAAACTAAGACAAGAAAAGAAGCCTCCTATTTTGATCTATTTTAACCCTCACAAGAAAAGACGTGAGGTATATATTTGTCACAGAAAATAAAGGCCTTTTAGTGAGACAGCCTGAGTTGCACTGCATTTAATATTTAATTACTTATTCAATAGACAACCCTCACTACATACCTTTTAACTGTGGTGCAAAGGAGTAGTAACTTCAAAGATGCAATTATCAGAGATTGCTATAGATAAGTGCATGGAGGTCCAGATCTCATCAGCAGTGTTTCTGAGCTTTGCAGTGATTGATTAAAGAAGTTACATCACTCAGCATTGACCCAAACAGGAATAAATACCCTTGGGTTCTGAAGAGATCTTAAATAGACCTTCCCTTTACAGCCTGAGTGTGTGTTGGAACGAAAATGGGAAGAGAGCAGAAGAACAAGAAGTTCTGTAAAGAAATGACAAAGGCCATTAGAGAAAGAGCTTGTAAAAAGAGAGCCAGTAACATATGGCAAAATGGTCAGGGGCTGCTACGCAGAGAAGAGTAATATGCAACTGTTAAATGGAACCGACTGACTACATCCTAAAAGCAATACAATTTCAAGATTTATGAGGCCTACCTGTGAGGTGGCTTTGCTTTAGTTAAAAGCTATTGTTTATTAAGGTTACCAAAGCACAAACCTTCATTACTTCTCTGAATTATTTTCTTTAATGCAAGAAAAAAAAAATAAATTATTATACATGTATTGAATGCAGGCAAAGTCTGGTTGTTTTAAGCTGAAAAAAAATGTATAAAAAGAATTCAGCAGGTGAACCATTTTAACGCATTTTAACAGAAATACTGGAAACACTATGTCACCTTGTAAATAAGAGAACATATTTAAATGGAAACAATGGTTGATATAAGAATGACCACGTTTAGCCATATCAATTTGATGAGGTCATGTTATATTTAATAACTCAGACCATTTAATTGATTGATTTTTTTTTTTTTCCTTAGAGCTATTCCTAAGCAGTATTCTTCTCATTTAATCTTTCTATATCTATACTTATAACTCTATTCTATGCTAAAAATGGCCTCTCCAAGAACTTACTATGTGGCAAGTTGTTAAGAACTGAAAACATTTCAGTGGCTTAAGATAAAAAGTGTCATTCTGAACCTAGAACTACATCCTTGATTGTAGAAATGCTTTCTCTAGTAAAGAAGCAAGAACACAAGTTTATTAAGTTACCCAATATTGTAGCACAGTAAGAGAGGATTTGGCATGCCAGGTCCTCTTAACTAAAATAGTTTTAGCATAGTGCGGAGGGTAAACAACAGGGCTCATTTCAAAATGAAGTAAAGAGCCCACTAGGCACTTAACTCCTGTAGGCTCTAGAATATCTAGTCAGGCCTATGATGTTTTGTATGTAGCATAACTTCAGTTGATGTTTGACCTACATCTCAATCTCATATACTATGAGTTTGGTGTGTTAAAAATAGGCTAATGTACATCTACACTTAATTGTGTTAGTGATTGAGGAATAAAATAAAGTACTGGACTCACACAGTGTGTAATCAGAAGTAAGTCTGGTTGCAAATCAGGGCATTAGTCACTTAAATGCTAGTACATAATGCATTTTTAATTGATTTTTAATTGTTTTTTGAAGTTATTCCTAGATATTGCTGTATGTTTGATTTTGTATTTTTTCCGTGATCCATGTTTCAGATCAATTGAGTTTGTAGATAAAAATCAACATACAATATCAGAGTGTAAAAATAAAAAATGTAAAGAAGTAAGTTCCTAATACATTTTTCTCACTTGTGATGTCTGTTTTGTTTTACTGTTTTAAGCAGCTTAGTGTATTTGCTAGGGGACCAACAACTCATATTTTACTGAAAGAAACGTGTTATTTACACTAGTAGCTTGAATGCATGTTATACTGGAAAGTGTATGCACCCCACTGGATGGGTTAGAATAACAATTTGTACAGTACCAGGGCTACACGGAGAAAATAATCTCACTATTTTGACCAAATTTTCATATTTTTGGTCTAGGTAATGTGACTGGTAAGATGCAAGACTGCTTTGCTCTTCTCAGAACTCATCCAAGTCATTGGCTGGAGCGAATATCATGTCCTGTTGGAAGACCAGGTCTTCACCTCATATGGTTAAAAGATATGGAACAAAGCTGGACCATTTGACCTGGAAGGAAAGGCTAGAATTGGAGATAAATGTCTATCAACACAACTGTCCTGAAGATCAATAGGTTATCAGTCAGGAATGAGTTGAGCAACACCCAGGAGCCTAACAGACATTGCTATTTTTTTTTCCTTTTTTTCCCCTCTGAAAACAGGTTATCCAAGAAAAACATCTGTCTGAATCATCAGCATTTGTCATTTTAAGAAAAGTTTCTATTTATATTGTCATACCCTAAGTCTCTGGTATGTCTCACTGTTGCAATATATCTTACATAGATGTATGTTTCAAGAATTTGACTGATTCATAATATATGAGATCATTTGCTTTAGCCTTCTTATTTAAAAAGCAGCAACACTTTGTTGTCATTGCCTGTATTAATTATTACACATTATTACATGTACTACAAAAAAAAAAAAAAAGTATGAAGATATTGCTTATCACCATAGAATCCAATGTATGCATATGCGTCTTTACTGAGAGCTTGGCTGGCAGGATATCCATGCACACTGTCACACAACAATGTGTTACCATCAGACTGATTCTGTTTATGAAACATTACTGAAGACAAATAGGAAGAATGCACTGAGATTATCTTTCTTTTTTTCACTCCAGTTTTGAAAGTGAAGATTTGTGTAGGAAACCTACACCAACCTTCTTAGGTTCTCTGTTGACATATCCACAAAGATAATATGCTGCTACATCGAAGACCAGTCATTTAGATTTTTCAGGGAAATATATGTTCAGCTTTACATCAGTTGAGCATATGCAAAGTAAAGGATTTGCAGAGTCTTTCTGGTGATGTAGGAGTCTTTCAGGGTAGTGGAGACATCTAAAATGTATGGCATCCACTGTATGTAAAGTAATAGATGAAACCAGACAGCCTAAGCATCTAAGGGATATTTCTGGGAAATTATAAGGAAAATCAAATTAGAAAAAAAATACGACAAATATATCCACTAGACTAGTTAATTAAAGAGTCCAAGTATGCATGGATTAGATGAGTACAATAAAGCCAAAACTGAAGCTCAGTAGGAGCCTCCCACCCTGTGTCCTTGGTGCAATGCATGTAGGGTCAGGAAGTACCAGAAAAACTTTCCAAGCTCATGGACATGAGGAGGAACAAACCCACAACAGAATCATCTGCTGGGTAGAACTTGGGTTGCACTGTATTGTCAAGGAATGATCAACTTTTAACTCAAGAGAAGGCGAGCTTTCTTCTTGGTGAAGTGTTTGCAGAGCAAGAACTCTTGTACTGAAAATTTCTCAGACGTGACCTGAAATGAATGCATTTCTTAGAGTAGTCTCGTATACTCTGACAACACTGGATGGCATTGTGCAACATATAGAATCATAGAATGGCTTGGGTTGGAAGGGACCTCAAAGATCATCTAGTTCCAACCCCCCTGCCGTGGGCAGGGTTTTGCCAACCAGATCAGGCTGTCCAGAAACTCATCCAGCCTGGCCTTGAATGCCTTCAGGGACTGGGCATCCACAGCCTCTCTGGGCAGCCTGTGCCAGGGCCTCATATAACATTAAAAATGAATACAGCCAGATTTTAAAAAGTTTATCCTATTCTGCTCTTCCAGACCTCAGAGTGTAAAAATACTGGGAGGAACTCACTGCTAGCTTGGATACATATACTTACGTAGCAATTGCAGCTCCTGAGATCACAGCTGGACACCATTTTGTTGTTGCTGTCTCTCAAAGAAAGTGTTCATGCCTTTGTGTATAATGAGCTCCACGGTGAAGAAGTTCTGAGAAGGAGAAGGCTTGCTTATCTAGCTAGACTTGTGGTTCCGCAGGGTGGGAAGTAGTGAGGTAGAAGAGAGGGTTTTGCACTTAGTCATAAGCAGTACTGGAGGCAACTACAATCGTTAGTATTGACTGGCTGAGTGTGGGATTCCATTACCAGCAGAAAAGGAGAGAATCAAAAGCTGACAGTGGCTTCAGAGAAATGCTGCAAGGTGGAAATTCCATCCCATCCCAAACTCTGGCCCTAAGGGCTCATTTCTTATTAGGGACCATGAAAGAAGAAGTGGAAAAATTTCTGTGCAGAGAAACAACACCTATGCATCAAATGACATAGCCAGACACAGGTGTGAAGGGCATTCCTGGTGATAAAGTGAGATATCTTTTCCTTTCAGTTATTCTGTATTTTATAGCTTCTTACAAGTACAGAATGACACTGAAGAGACACATAAGCAAGGACAGCATATACACTTACATGTATTTAATGAAATGAGTTAGTATCTAGACAATTAAAAATATATATATTAGAAATAAAATTTGATGTCTTACTGTCTTTTACTGTTTCTGTTATCTGTATAGTTTACCTCATTATGTTTTCATGTTTGTGACTCCTCTGTTATATGAATTACAGCATAATTGGCCTGACTAAGCATATTTGAGAGGACTTGATAAATCTAGTGAGGCTGCACCTCAAGTGCTGTGTTCAGTTACGGGTCCCTCACTACAAGGAAGACATCGAGGCCCTGGAGCGTGCCCAAAGAGGGTCAACAAAGCTGGTGAAGGGCCTGGAGCACTGATGAGTGAGGAGCGGCTGAGGGAACTGGGGCTGTTCAGTCTGGAGAAGAGAAGGCTCAGGCGAGACCTTATTGCTCTCTACAGCTACCTGAAAGGAGGTTGTAGTGAGGTGGGGGTTGGCCCCTCCTCCTATGTAACTAGCGCTACGGATTGCACTATGGAAGTTTATGGAAGACTGCGCTTTCTCCATTAATGCATATCATTTAGGAAGCCTGCTTACCTGTATAGAAACTTAATATAAATTCAATAGAACTACTAAAATCTCCTTCTACAACACTGATAGAATATGGGTATAGACTTCACAGGTATAAAATAATAAAAGCTGCTCTGTCATTATTACTGTGCTGTATTTATTTGCAGTTGAACCTGGTACGTACATTCTCTTATGGCTCTCCTCAATATTTGTGCTCAGATTGCTGAGAATATAAACACATTACCTTTTTTTACCTTTGAAATCTGACATGAAACTAATGAATCAGTCTTCTGTATAAATTCTCCCACCCCCACCCCCAACATGGTTATACAATATTAAAGTCTATAGGTATTTCATCAGTTTTTTAGAATCTTGTTTAGTTTAAACTGAAATGCTTATAAATGTGTGTGTATAAACTTATGTATGTTTATATTTAAAGAAAGACATTTAGATGATATTTTGTTTTGTCTTATACCACTTAGAATACTACAAAGCCACAATAATTTTAAGAGTCGCTTTTCATTTACAAGTTAATTAGTATTATAACAGCAAAGGGGAAAAATGAGAAAGAGTGCTTATAATAATGAATAAGCGCTTGCATATTCACACTGAACAATTTTGAAAATCCTTAAATGGATGTAATCAGAGCATTTAAAACTTTAAATCTTCATCTGTACTTTGTTTCCAAAAGCGCCAGTCGCTCTGGACATTTCAGTTTTCTGTACACTTGATTTACAAATGCAGCTCCATGGGGGTGCCCATTAGTGACTACATTGACTGTTCTTAGTGCTGACTACTGCTGTGCATCAGGTCCTAGGTATTTAGAGTTCAATCAGTCAAAATGGCATTTAAATTCAGAGCTCATAAAAATCTCATAGGCCTTTTTTGTAATTATTAAGTTCTCTTCCAGTCAGATATATGAAATGTGTTTAGCCTAGCAGCCCAGGTCATAGTGGTAGAAGCTGAGCTGTAGGATTCTGTGCTAATAGTTAGGTTGCCCTTGCGATCATTTTCAGCTCCTGAAGTCCCATAACCCCTTTTCCGTATGCACCTTCTCTTTCCACCCTGGCTCTGCTTTCAAGCAGTCTTGTTCCTCACCATGGGAGTTAGGGGCAGCATGTATTGTAGGGGCAGCACATGAAGTGCATAAGGGAGGAATTCAGGGACAGCAAGCTGTGGAGCTGCTTCTACCACGCTTCCTGTGCTCAAGACTTTCACACACAGAAAAGCTGCAAACGCACAAAGAGGAGGAGACAGGAGCAGCTGGAAAAGCAATTCAGAGACCCTTTGTGTGGATGGTTAGGAGGTCTGGATTTAAGGGCATTCTAACATATTTCAGAAATGAAATTCTCATCAGTCATATAGACCTAGCAGCACTGAACACTGCATTGTCTAAATACTTCTACTGAAGGACAGAGTACCTACAAACAAAGCAGTTTTTTGAAAATGTGGTTTTTAGGTGTTAAAGCCTGAGCTATTTGCATTAATTAATCTTCGTCATTTTAACTATGGGGAAAAAAAAAAAAGTTCAATTTGGACATTAAATATACTGAACACTTGGCTTTGAAAAATGAATAAATAACGAGGAGTCATCATCACCAGACAATAAGTAAATAATAACTAAAATCTGCTAGATACCACAAGTTACCTGTTGTTCTCTGCACATTGTTTTTTTCATTGTCAGTCATTTAGAGGAAGTTATCCTGGCACCATGTGTTTGAGTCTTGGTAACTGACTTGAAGAGAGGGGGAAGGATTTTAACTTTTCAGAAATCAGCAGGTGGAAAGTGATTTGGTAGCAATGACAGTTGACTGAAAAAAAAGCAGCTGCCTACTCTTTACTCAAATGCATGCTCTCTGGAGCAGTTGAAACTGAAAATTTTAACTAAAGGATGAAGCTTGCTCTGCTTCGTGCTATATCATTACATCCAGCAGTACTAACAGCATATAATGACCAGAATATCTTCTTCACAGAACGTGCAAAAAGATTTGCACGCTGTTCTGCATCAGGCACGCTTTAACACAGTAACTGCTTGTAAGGGGAGGACCTCTCAAAACGTAGCTTTTTTTCTGCAATTAGCTTATGGTTTTTCAAGCAGGAAATCAGCTTCAGGGGTGGTGGTTTCTCTGCAGCTAACATAGCTAACGTAGGAATTGTTTGATCTCTGCAGGTTTTTAAACGGATATTTTTGTGCACAGTCAATGGAGAGAGCTTAGTATCTCTGTAGCTACCTGAAAATGTCTCACAAAACTACAATTAAATCGATATCGAAATTACTGAAATAAGAACTTACTCGTATTCCAGTAATCTTGTTCTACATTTACATCTACAATGTCTGTCTTGAAAGTGTGCATATTTATGAAAGACTGAAAGAAAATGGAAGAAATAATACGCTTACACAATAATATGCAAATAACTTTGTTTCCTCTAAAACATGAAGAAGGGAAGTTATGCGTGTTTGTGGCCTGCGGGATGTAGGCTATTTAAAGAAGCGTCTGACTGGTAAAGGGAGATCTATCTAGTTTGAAAAGGGGAAGATTAGGCCGGCAGCTGTGACACGATCTGATGGCACCCATTCTTCCATTCCTGGCACTGGAAAAATTTCCTCCGAGAACAATTCATTGTCTGTTTCTATTTGAAATTTCTCATTCTCCCTTTTCCCTTCTGCCAAAAATACTTACAAATACTTACAAATACCACAACCTTAAAAGTGCAGCATTTCTTTATTTTGCTATATTCCTTTTCTTTAAAAATTGATTTTTTCTTTAAAAATGGATTATAAATATTTACTTCAAAAAATACAGTACTCACAAGGTATTGTAGCAATTGAAGAATAAATTAAAATTGGATGGAGTGTGGGAAGCTAGAATGACATGTAGTGTTTTTACCTTGACAGCCTTTCACTGGAGGTGGAACAGCAAAAGATCTTGAC